>BGZK01001337.1:0-168591 GCA_005406025.1 Eumeta japonica
ATTTGTACAAGAGCAAAATGTTTTATTCCAATTAAAAATTTATTTCAAATACATGCAAATATCATAACAACTTTTCAATGCAGTAGATAAGAAACCGACTGCGGTTACTACTACACATAAATTATGCGAGGTCAAACACTTGCGTCATTCGCGATCGGGTTTATTCATAATTTATAGTGAAACAACACTTGTAAACTTTGAACTCTCGTTTTATGACCTGATATAAATAATTAAACAAACTGAGAAACGGTTATAAGGAATGAGAAAATTTTTATCTCTTTGCAGAAGGGATTATTATTTATTTAAATTGTGTCAGATTTTAATCACTCGTCTGTTACGGCATACTGGTTACACCATCTTTTTATTGTAGACAAAGGTTCTTGGATTTTAACCTTTAAACATGAGGTCTGCTAACGACGCTCTTCATCGATGTGGTGACAGCTTCCGGGAGAAACTGTCAGGTGCATAGAGTAAGTGATTTGATTTGGTTTGACTTAAAAAACTCATTGGTTCATTGTGATCAGAATCGAACCCGATGCGTTTTGTTCGCTGACCTATTACTACTCTTTCTTTTTAAATTGATCAAAATTGATTGTATTGACCTGAATCACCTACATTACCCGCAACAATCGCTAATATCTTTAATCTTCACCTTTATTGTTGTATCAATATCCATCGCAATCAAAAAGTGAAGCGAACTTAATGTCTTTACTTAGTTATTAGAAAAAATATATACAAAATAAGAACAAATGTAACAAGTAGATCTAGTAAGATGACAGGGAAATAAAAGAGTTGTCAGTTCTCAGCCACTCGTGTAATTTAAATCCATAATTATTTTCTTTTTTTACCTAAGCGCCTCAAAACGAGGGTAATGTTATTCAATATGTATGTGCATGGACGTATGTATATTTATTTAATATCGTTCGTAACCCGGACGTGTTTTATAGATTCTAACATATGAAATGTCGTTAGATACGTCTGATCGTAAAGTAAAATAATTGTATATGAGGCGTATAACTCGAAATATAGAGTGTACCTAAAAAAATGACTACTATTTTAACAATATGGGTATCAAATAAAAGACAGTGAATAGCCAAATCCAAGCTTATAAGTCTTATATCACTTTTATGTTTTTGTGCGCGTATTAATGCGTTCATTTATTTGAGTAACAAGAATTATTACAAGGTTTCAGGTGTCAAAAAATATCTACCTGAAACCCCAATAATCAACCGGTATACATTTCGACTATAGTACAACAAGAAAATTTAACGAATTTCCATGTAAATTTCGTTTGTAAAATTGTGAGACGAGAATTTTGTATTACCTCTACTTTAGCTGTTTCAATGTGCGTAAAGGCTTGTCGCTCAATCGATAAGGGAAGGCGGTGGAAAAATTTTATATCTCAATCTTTTGCTTATGCCAACTTATATTATGTCAATATGTTATTAGAGCTATGTTTAGTTCACTATTTATTTAGAAAAACAATATAGGAAATGCTTTTCAACCCGTTTTATAGGTTAAATTTTATTTGCCTTCTATGTATATACCAATCAAATTATTTAATGGCGTTGTGAATAAAATAAAGAAATTCAAGATCATAATTTACGCCCGTGAGTACATATCATAAACTTCAAAATTATGTTGAAAAACATACTTTTACGGGTTAAAAATAAAAGTTTGAATACAAAAAAAAAAGATAGATGATTGCAATCATTAAAAAGTCCTTGATCAGATCAGATCAAGGACAGATTAAATTAAAGACACATTTTTTTTATTTTTAATTAAGTGCATCCCTGGTTTTCTGGATGAGTTTGATACACAAAACATTTTCGATGCAGCAGCAAATCCAACTTCTAGAAAATATTAAAATAATGTATAGCCACGTAATGAATTTTAACAATAGATAAAGGACAAGCTGTTGGAATAATTCTGCTCGATACGAATCAGTTTAGCGACAAATTAAAATACTTTTTTAATATTATAATAAGTAATTCCCAAATAAGTTGCAAAGTTACCTCTCCATATGATTTATTCAGTGAATTACGACACTTATTGAAATTTACCTTTCTGATGGCGCTAGATCGGAATTTTCCTCTGTGCAATTGCTACCTTTAGTGCAATTCACCTAAGACGTTCGACTCATTGTACAGTAATGGGTAATTACTATAATACATGCAAATCATTCAAGATAATTGCAGGAAAAATGTATCATTAGAATTAAAATCGGAAAGTCTAGATTATATCTTCCATAGGTATTCACGCCTCAAGAAAACTTTCCGTAGAGTGAAACTTTATTGTAGCATGAAAAATCGTATTGTGTCTATGGAAACCCCAGCATTTAATATAATCTCTTAACTTGTAAGGTTTACTAATTCTATGGCGATTGGTCAAATCTAAATTATATTTCTAGATTGTATATTACTTCAAATTAAATTGTATATTGAATATTTTCCTTCAAATTTTCTCAAAGATTACGTTTCTAGATAAAGCTCTATGTATACAACGAAAATAAAGTAAAATATGAGCATAGCGTTCAACCCGCATTTTGGAATAGAACGATTGAAATAGATTGAAAGAATGGCCATTGTGGCTCAAGAGTTCTATAAAGTTATTCAGAAGTTTTACTTTGTTTTAAAATATATATGAGCATATTTAAAGGTACATAAACAAAAAAATAATAGTAATAAAAGCTAGTGTTAAAGTAAGTAACGAGTAATCGAACGTCCGAAGTACAGCCCTTAGAGGCTTTGAAGTAAATTAAATAAAACCGAGTATATTTTTGCATTTAAACTCAAGTGGTATATATATATATATATATATATATATATATATATATATATATATATATATATATATATATATATATATATATATATATATATATATATATATACATTCAAATGAAGAAAATGAAACGTCTTGTACCATAAAATTCTTATAGCAACATAAAATAAAGACATATCCAATTTACTCAAAAGATTTTTTATGTTATTCTATGAAAGCGAACATAAACAACATGAAATGTGTTCGGAAGAAACATAATGTTGTAACAGATGTTTATGTGGTCTTTTAATTGATCAATCATTACCACGGTTGCCGTGATGCCCTTCTATGCGCCCTTTGTACGCTATGATATCATGGACCAGTACGACACGAAATTCAAGGCTTTTACTGTAATTTTCCATTGTTTGCCCTATTGTACTATTGGCTGTTGAGCATGGCTTTGCTCGTCCTTAATTATAATATATCAAATTTAATTTACTGCTTTAATTTACTATTCGAATGAGTGACACAGATAGAATGCTATACGCTTTAGTTATATAAAATATTTAATTTAACGACTATAACTGGAAAAATAGGCTATGTGTGAAAAAAATTATTACAAAAACATCGTAAGTTTAGAGAACGAAATGCAATTTTGAGCACAATAACAACGGTGTACTATTTGTATTTTCAATAAGTGTTAACTGTTAAAGTTGAAAACTGAACTTGTCAAAATATCGGTAATCTTAGATATTGGCGTTCGCGATATCATGTTGTTATAAATGTTATAAATGCTAATGTCTCTAAGATTACTTTAGTTAACTGTCAATTGTGAAGTCGAAACAAAGTACCTATTAAGTTTTTAACGTACAACAGTTAGCAGTTAATTATTACAATTGAGAGTTCGAAGTACGCTCGCGTTCACCCGCGTATTCGTATTGAATTTTATTTTGAGTCTTAGGTTCAATATCGATACGTGGTAGATTTCGATCATTGCTCTTATACGATTCCAATACCGATTTTCATTCCTATCAATTTCGTCGAAAGCCATTTTGTTTGAGAGATTAAGTGAAAGACAAGAAACTACAACTGAAAGTCTAAAATATATGATTTAATTGCGTCCGCACGCGGTTACAATGCCTACCGGACCCTGATTTAGATTCCGATTCTCGCTTTCTTCTGTTTTGTTTCTGAACGATTTCATTAAAAATTGATTACTTACGTAAGTTTTGTAAGAGTAATACTTTAATATTTCATATAGATAATTCGCTTTGAAAAACTAGACTTTTGCTTATAACTAACCGATTCGATGCCCAAAAAGGACTTTATGCGGCTCAAAATTATAATGCAAAGTTATGATGAATTGAAACTGAAATTAGACTTCATTTTTAATAAGCCAATTATCATTTTTATAACAGAAACTAATTTTCACATTTACATTAATAAAAATTCAGTACATAAGTATGTATTACCTTTTTAACCTTTGATTACGTTGTAAATGAAAGAATTTTTTTAGTAAGGTATCGACATGTTCGCACTATAAAACGATTCATCCACTAAGATAAAAAATCTATCTTGTTACTGAGAATTACAGAAAATATTTAGTGGTTGCAATCTTACATGTGTAATTTTTGACAGAACAAAATCGGTAGGTGTAACACATGAAGCTTATGTTCATACCTATGAGCTATTTAGTTTCAAAACCAGTCGTTATTTACAAACAAACAGTTGGAGAAGATAACGGTACTGATACAGCTCCTTATGGCATGAAATTTTAAGAAAATGTAGCAAAACAACATGTTTGTCTCCAATGATGTATTGTTTACGAACTGATAACTGAGAACCTATCTTCGAATTATAAGCAGATAATACAATACGAATTTATTCACAAATTTATAATAAACTATTATTTCAACATATAATTGCTTTGGCATTTGCAGAAATCGTAAATTTCAAAATTTAATATGTGTTATGTTAACTGTATTATATGAGAAAAGGTTCAAATGTTATTATTTTTAGTGATTTTTTTTTTTAAATATACATTGGCATCTTAGACGCATTGTATTGACACCTTATCCAATGCATGTAGATTTTTACTTTGTTAAAGTATTACTTTCCCAATTTATCTATCTTTCCTGAAAAAAATGGGATACAAAATCTCTATATCTTAATTTGTATAAATCTTAAAAAATCTCCGAAGAATCTTTAAATCTTCTTTATTTAGTGCCATTTTGTAGAATTTCAAGGTAATTACATTACTGCTATGTTATTGGTTACCACCGACAATTGGCACTACATGTCATGCACTACAAATGGCATTGCACGTGTTATTATTAATCCAAATATTTAAAATATGTTTATAAATCAACTTAAATAACTTTTCCAGTGGCAAATTATCATATTCCCACGGCAAACGCGAACGACACGCCGAGCAATGCTCGGTTGTCCAGGCACCATTTTGTAAATATATAAGAATTTTTCATCAACTTATTATGATCATTAACTTGCCAAGTAGTATGAAGTTAATGACTACGGATAAATGTACAGTTTTTTTTTTTCTGTAAGTAGTACTAATCAATTTCAAATTTATTTCAGAACTGTTAATGACATATCACGATGAAGAATTCATCGCCAGAAAACCACGCGCAAGCACACAGCCTCCTGACGCGGCCCGCGGTGACGGTCACATCAAAGCCGATCGATAACGCGTTGACGAGAACTCTGAGATCATGTAAGTATTAGATTGTGAAACGAACAGGGGATTTCTATTATCTACCGGTACCGACATAGATGTCAAAGTGCTGTTCTGAAATGAGATTATTTTTTATACATGGTTTCATTTGACGGCATAGTGAAGGACATGTTGATGGATTTTCATACACTGGTTCTCGTACGCTGGTCGAAATTTGACCATGATTATTATCGAAAATTTAAGAAATACCATAATGAATTTGCATGTTTGCAACATTTTTCTTTCTACTGTTATGTATTCCTTATTTATACAATATTATACACTTTTATATATACTTCCAATACTAAAGAGTTCAGTAACATTGTAATGAAATAAAAAATGAATTCAATATAATAACAATAAATTACAATTAAAAAAACCGTCATTCTTTGATATAAAACTATATTTAAGTGAAGGCTTCGCCTCTACGTCGAAATTGGAAAAAAAACACGGTTCCTGATTTTTTTTTATTGATACTCGTAATACTAAAACTCTTCAATGGCTATTAACCAAAATTGAGCATTAGTTGATAAACAATACAAAAAAAAGTAGTGAACTGTTTTTTTGCATATATATACAGAAAATAATTTTTCGGTTCAAGGTAATAAATGTATAAATAAAATAGGTTAGTAGTTTTCGCTTATTGTTGGTGTTGTTATTACTTACAACATTTGCAATTTGTCAACTATTAATTTTTGAGATGATGTACACTCAGACGAACCTACTTGAAGATAAGATAAAGATTTCGTTTCTGTCATACAAAGTGATTGATTTGTTGTTCCATATACGGTTTAGGGAAGGGACAATTTAGAAGGCATTTCTGGTATTTCCGTCATAAAAATATTTTTTATCTTGCCTTGGTCGCTGATAATATACATCTATTAATTTCAACATACGCTAGGTTTTGCTTCTTGTTTCGTCTCAGTGACCATAATATTAGATCGTGGAGAATTTTTTCTTATTTTATAAGGAAAACGTTGCGGTAGAAGTTCTTTGGTTGTGCTATTTGTTTCTGGTTAGTTTTGATACCATGACATAGATTACATTTTTAAAAAGAAAAATAAAGAATAAAAATGATATCCCGCCATTTTTTAATTTTTTTCTGTCCACCGAAATAAGTGAACCTAATGTAGAAATTCGAAACATTTTGAAGTTTTATAACAAAAAAGAGAAAAATGCAAATGAAGCCGCGAAAAAAATGTGATGTTTATGAACCTAATGCAGTGTCGGCTAAAAGTAGCACAAAACTAGTTCAAGGGTATTCAGTACGGTAATTTTGATATCGAATATGAACCTCGCTTTGGTCGACCTGTTAAGGATAAAGTCGATACCATTTTGAAAAAAGTAGAACAAGATCGGTATATTAGTTCTTACAACATAGCTGAAGAGCTGGATATACAAGAAAGCTCGATAATTGGGACCCACACGAGTTTACGAAAAGAAATCTAATGAATCGTGTATTCAATTGCGATTCTGTATCACAACGCAATGAAACCGAAACGTTTTTGAAGAGATTGATCACTGGTGATGAAAAATGGATTACCTGCGACAAGAAAGTACAAAAAAGGCCATGGTCAAAATGTAAGCAAGCTCTACAGACTATAGCTAAACCCGAATTAACTTGCAATAAAGTGATTATATGTATATGGTGGGATTGGAAGTGCATTCATTATTCGTTATCAGCTTTTACTGCTGTGCAAAACCATAATTCCAGATTTATACTGCCAACAACTGATGAGATACGAGCAAGAAGTAGAGAGAAAACGGCCGAAATTTGATTAACACAAAGCATGTGATTTTTCATCATTATAACGCCAGATCACACACATCTTTAGCCACTTAACAAATACTGAGAGAGTTTGGTTGGAAAGTATTAATACATTCACCATATAGCCCTGAACTTGCACCCTCAGATTTTCACCTGTTTCGGTCTTTTCAGAATTCTTTAGGTAGTGTCAGGTTAATATCAAGAGAGGACTGTCAAAATTACTTGTCGCAAGTTTTTGATCAAAAGTACCATACTTTCTACAGCTATTGGATTATGTCACTGCCTACAAAATGGCTAAGGCTGTTGGAGAAAATGGCACATATAAGTGATGATTAGAATTATTACATTTATAACGAACTCCGTAGTAGCAAATTAATCAAAAAATAAAGAAAATTCGTATGAACGCTTACACTAGTTTCAAAACTTTTTTTAATGTCTATAATTGACAGTAAATGGGCCGAATAATAATTATTCAATTAAATTATTTTGCACGAAAGGTATACAGTACTTCAAGGAATTGCCGTTGTTAATTGATATAAAAGAAGAGATGTTCTATGTTCGACGAGTTTGCTTTTTTTTAATGCATGTTGACCATTTTTTCGGAGATGGCTTAATCGATGTGGATAGTTAAATTTTATTACGGTAGAGCCATATTATAGCCAACGTGGATGTAGTACAAAAATGGACCATGTTGACTAGTGAATTATCACACTTGCACAGAATACGGAGTGACGTTACGTGTAATGAATAGTAGTTCTGGCGACCCCCTCCCTCTCTTCATTGTCTTGATTTCCCTTCATTGGATACACTATTCCCCTCCAAAAGGCCAGCAAAGCACTTGTGACTCCTTTGGGGTTGCGTTGGTCACCATTTACTCTCTGAAGGCTCGCCTGTTTATTTGCCTCTCAAATATACAATTTAAAAATGCACTAGTTTAAAATGTATTCTGTGAAGTAAATCCAGCGATTCATAAAATAAAATACTCGAAAAATATGAATACAAAACGTGAAGTAGTGTCGTGTAGTAGTAGTGTACGTGTAGTAGTGTAGAGACAATTGCGTCCAGCATATCTTTAGCTAAAACTTATTCCAAAAACAATAATCTATTTTAGTCAAGGCTTTTCGAAGACTGTTTTTATTTCGTATTTTTGTAAAATTTATGTTATGGTGATTATACACATTGCCATCTATTGAATATTACTCAAATTCCTCTCCAATGCATTAACCATAAATTTGAGCTCACTTGATCAAATTCTATGCTACCCTGACAGTTATCCACAGAATGACCTTGATTATTATATATTGATTTGTTATGAGCAAGCCGACGAAAGTGTTTGGGTTACTGGACGATTGAAAAGGTACACTCGATCATTTGCCCGACTATGCACGAAAATTAGAATAGTCCTTTCAACTTTCGCAATAACAAATTTTTCAAATTCCACCAGGCTGCATAATTCCTCAACGGTACGTGCTGGGCGTGATGGGTCTGCTGGGAGTCTGCAACGCCTACACGATGCGGGTGTGCCTCAACCTGGCCATAACTCAGATGGTCAACAACACGCACAACCACAGCGCCCGCCACGGTCACGGCGAGGAGGTCTGCACGGGCAGTGGGACGAATGGCACCGTGAACGTCGTTTACAAGCCGGTACTACTTTTTACTTTCCACTAATGAAATAAAAAAAATCAGGAGGTCTTAGTTTTCAGTTCAGATTTTTCATCGGAATTCAACTGTATGTATGTAATGCTCTCGTAACTTTTGAACGAATTAATAGATCGAAATATCATTTATTTTATTCGAAAGAGTTTTATTCGATTTGGGTTTCACCAAAATTTCAACCGAATCGTCTTGTTAGAATTTAAATCGATTTCGAATCGATTTTAAATCAAGTCAATCTGAAAAATGACTTGTAGGAAATCGTTTTTTAACACTTCGCTTTTCAATCATTATGCTGACCCAAAATCTCGTAACATTTATTCCGAAAAAAATGCATCTAGTGATAGAAAAATGTAATGTGGATAAAAGGGATTCAAGCCGATTGATTCGTTCGAGAGATATTGTCCTTAGAAAATTTTCAATGAAAGTGTTTTACTTAAAATCAATACAATTACAAACTTAAAATTTGTAATTGTATTGATTTTTGAAACTCCGTCACGTTTATTAAAGTTACAAAATTGTTTTTATTGATTCATTAAATAGATATTAATTTCAAAGATATTTCCACAAAATGCTTTGTTAATATAAATTTTAAATGTTTAGTCTTAGTAATTTATGGAAATGAGTCACATTTTTTATTGTTAGAATCGTTAAAGAAAAAAAATTCTAACTCAATCTTAGAGATTTTTACATATTGAAATAGTGATATTTAATGTGTAAATTGCGTAAATTCGCTTTTGTCTCAAATTATTTGTTCTTTCACTATCAGAAAATTTAAAGTGAAAGAAAAACGAATTTTAGCACGAAAACTTGTTCAAAAAATATGTCGAATCCCACGTTATTGATCTCTTCAAAACTACTTATAAGTAGTTTTGAAGAGATCAAAATACAGGTTTATAAACCTGTATTTTTTTTTAAACTTACAGAACTGAAAACAAAGAGATAAATATATTTTCCATCTCTTCAATCTCAAAAATAACGGAGAGTTTTTGGTATGGCTTGCAGGATCAACCCACTTTTTATTAAACTCTTTAATGTTCCTTTCAATGCAAATAATACTTTTTTCATATTTTTTATTAAATAACAATCAAAATAGAGCGTCAAGAAACAAAAGGATATTCAGAGGAACGTAACGGTCTTACCATCATACGAGGATGGGATGATCTACAAATATATACACATATATACATTTGTAGAACACAAAAATGTACGTTAGCGGAAATGGGAGTGGCAGTTGGTAACCTTGTTGGGCGTTCCTAACGACTTTTTGTAAAACTGCCGTTCAATGGTCACTGAGTTACAGTTGAATGTTGTAGCTCTTCAAGTTTGTTCAAGTAACCACCGATTAGTATTTGTTCAACGGGTCCATTTATACCATAGGTCCCATCGCAGAGTACGGGTCTCTGTGGGAATAGAATATTAAGTCGTAGTCCAACATCTTATATTCCATTCTACATTCTACGACTTTTTTTTTGCGATACAAAAGACTTGTTAGAGGATTGCGTCAACTCTTTATTTAATTAAGTTTCCTTTTTAAGTTTTGCATCTTATGCGATTCGGTTATTTCGCTGCTCCGGAGTAGTCTATCTACTACAAACTTTTTTCTTTATGATTCTAAAATTTTAATAGTGATTTTCCTAGTATTGTGTTTTAGTTCTGAAAATTATTAATCTTATAACCTTGCGCTATATGGCAGGTTTTATTCTCTTTTTTATACACGTTACTGATAAGAAATTCATTAATCTGATTTATTATTTTCTCCTAAAATTTTATTTATTTTGTGTTTTTATTCGTGTGCCTGTTTCTATTACGGTAATAAAGTATTAACAAAATACAATATTGTATATTAACAACACGTTATATTACTCAGAAGTAGACGTTATTAAAGATATATACTATGAGATATATTATTAAGCAAAGTAATCAGTTTCTTTTGATATTTGTGTTTTGGATTACAGATTATATTATTGTATTATTACAGCAACCGAACTTCCATTTCGATAAATAGAATATCGAAATCCGGTAAGAAATAAAACGTCGCTCTAAAACTGTTAAAGTATGTGCATAGTTTATTGTGCGGAACGTTGTTCCCGTAACGAGTAAATTAAAATTTCATTAATGAAAATCAAATGGGAAAGAACTTCGAAAATAATATATTTTTTAACTTGCCTGCAATTCAAATTTACAACAACAAGCTTATGCGTTTATTCAACAGGTACGGCACTTTTAAATCGAAATTATCGTAACTACGAACATCACACAGCGACGATATTTTTAAAATACATTACAATCTTCAGGGTCAAATACCAAAAAAATGTTCAAAGGGTTGCTACGACCTTATCGCCATATGACGATACATATATAAATATACGTATTTCAGTAGCGGACCAAAGAGTAGGTGGTATGTGAGGCATCCGGCCGTATTAACAATCCACTTTTCTATCGCTATTGGAGCTTTTGTGTGTTGGACATCAGCCCTCGTCTCTTTTCTCTCTTTTTCTATCTAAAGCTTATTCACTTGTTCTTCGAGAGATTGAAATCGAATATTCTGTTCTACTCTAATTTTAAATGAAACGGGAACCCCCATTTGCGAAACTAAGCACGGAGGCCGGATGCCTCACATGTCACCTACTCCTAGGTCCACTATTACAATATACAAGTTGGTAACTTGTTAGACATCATGTTAGGCTTTACACGACGGTGACGTATGTAATTGTGATTAGTTCTATAAAATATTTTCAATGCACAGTTAATTACGTTTGAAGGTGACGTTTGGTAGGTAAATATATATTCTTACACGTGTCTTAAGAAACACAAAAAAAAGGCAATCCGGAAAAACTATCGATTGACTAAAATCAACGAATAATACATTAGATGTTCCAATTTATACATTAGTCAGAAAAAAAATTATTTTGCTTGCTGTATTCTTAGTACTTACTTGCGTTTTTTTTGTTATGTTTCAAATGAAAACAAATAATACGAATACAAAAAAAAAAATTAAAAAAACTGTAGCAAAATCAATTATTATGAGAATGCTCATAATATACTTTTTCATTGACCCTTTCATGGAGGCTTTTACAAATGCGCACGGATATTTTGAATTTATGGCATTTGTCTGTGTTTTTATTTATCATAATATTTGATTTTATATCCTGCAATAAAATACAATTATTATATATTTATTTAAACATTTTATTGAAATTGTGTCTGTGGTTTATGGATCTTATAGATCTTACAAAAGCGCATTATTACAACGTTCTTTCTAATGGAACTTCTAGAAATTCATAGTTTCGAGTTCTAGCCATACAACTCATACCCTTCCCCAATTTTTAATTTAGAATGAGGGGTTCGTCTTATAACCCGTCTACTCTGACCCAGTACAAATTCGGAGCTAGATCTTATTTGCTATTTCACATATTTGGTCATGATCTGACGTAATTTTCAAATGCGAGCTTAACTTCGACTTCAAAAACGCTCTAAAAGAACGACCCAAGTGTTAATATAACGTATACTGCAATCTATTTAAACATTATTCCTCTGGTCTCGAAAATGGACAGATAAACTTTGCGTTAATATATAAGTTAGGGCTGAATACGGAATCACACGAAATCGGTAATACTCGTTTACTTATGATGTTACGTTACATTGTGTGGCTTACTCGACGGCGATGGCAAAGCATGAGCCATAGCATTAGTCTTCTTTGACAAACATCTATTTATCTTTTGCTATGCCACGAGAAAAAAATGGAGTGGTCTAACTATTATGTACATAATGGACACTAACATTAACTTTTTAAGGTTACGTAAATACTACTACTAACCCACTACCAAATATTCCTTCCAATGGCCTTAAGACCTTCACACTAGTTTGGTATGGGTTTTAGTATGGGTTGAGGGTTGGTAACTAACTTAATTTGACTTAAATTCGAAATTAATTGGTCTCTTCGTCCGTGGTAACGAATCGAATTCGGTACTTTCTGGTTCCAAAGCAAAGATTTTAACTACAAAGCCATCACTTCCTATAGAAATTCACAATCGTATAAATCATAGAGCATTATAAAAGGCAACTTGTCGACATGCACGCAATAATTCAATGTATTCAAAAATATGAACATAATTATATGTCGCATTGTTTATTATTCTATTTATTTAAACGTTTAATGTTAACAATAGTTCTGTTTTACATCTTAAACCGGACATCTTTAGAGCTAAGTCGTGATAATCTGTTCCATACCTTGAGAACCCATTGCGTTTACGAGCGAACATCGAGGCCAACAGTTATTTTATGCTGGGTACAACGTTTCGCTAGGCACTTACTTTGAATTGCAGGCATTGGAATCATGTGCGAAGTGCGAATGTAATGAGCTCCGGTGAAATATTACAAACACAAAGTAAGCGACTATTGGTCGTAAGACGATTATATTGTTAGATATTTTCTTGTGTGTAGAGTTATACAAACACAGCTTTTTGTGTACATTATCTAAGAATAATTCAGGAAAAAATATTCACTTTCATGAGTCAATTTTGTCCGTGACTGTAGGTTATTAAGAAAGTCTCTAGCTCACGGGCGCGATTTCACCTACGTGAGAATTAAATAAATAAAATATTTCTTTTGTATCGATTCTATTCCATATCTGATATTGATCCCTGTATCAGTTTCGATCTCCAAATGGATTCCAGTATCCAAGTTGATTCCGACGCTTCTTTTAATTCCAAAATCGATATTGCTACTGAACATTTTTCCGTTTTCATTTCAGAATCCCGCATTACTTTCGATTACGATACTAACCTCATGTTAACTCTTAAATTTTGATCTCAATTTATTTTCGGTTACCATTGTAAAATAATATACAGACTATTTTTATATGTATGCGTGATTGAATAAATATGCAAGAAATGAAAATGGAATAGTTAACTTAATTATACAATCCAACGATTGAACATTTGACTACAATCTGTCGATTTACTGCTTATTTGACTGTCAAAATAATATTATAATTTTATATTAGTTATTTTGTATTTTGTTATTATTTTATTTTGTATTTTATATTTTGTATTTATCGCTTCTTGAGTTTACTTCATTGTTATTTTATTATATTTTCCTTAGAGCCTCTTTTCCTTGTTTAAATAGCAATGAAAATGGTATTGTCTTATGCTTTATACAGAACATGAGAAACATTTTTCAACGTACGTAAATTCTTCATACAAGGAAAGATTAAATGACCTTTAGTGTAATAAATATTAGGTAATGCAATTTGAAATGATAAAATCTTTAATATGAGACATCTTAAATTTGCATTTTAAAAGAAGTGTAATCCAATTTTGTATCCATTTTAACATTAATTTAGTTAGATAAATAAACGGCTATAAGCTAATGCTATAGATAAAAACAGATTCAATTTTTATAAACGAACCGAAAAATAAATTATCTTAGAAAAGATATTGAATAATCAATACAGTCACTCCATAGCTTAACAATAAAAAATATATTCCGTGAAAAATATCTTATTCATTCCTTTCTTTTAAATCAACACAACGAGATAGGCGCAAATCCGAATGATGTTTTCTTGGTAACTTCACGTTTGTTAGAATAGTTCTATTTATTTTCCCGCAAATTTAATACCAGACCGAGACGCAGCGAAGCGTGGTCGGGATCAGTTAGTAGTACATAAAAAAGTGATAATAAATCAATATGTTTTAACGTTATCCCACTGTGTACGTCTGCAAATATCAACAGCTCACGCGCATTGCCCCTCGGGACTGGTCTCGTCGTACGATCCACATCTAATATGCACATATTTAAACTGCATTGTAAATTAAGACGACAATCACTACGTGCGCAGTTTGTCGATTGTGCATTTGATGTTCTACGTCATCCGTATTGCATTTCCTTATTGTCTCCATGCAATGACAATTTGATTTCTGAATCAAACTGACTGCATTCAATACAATTTTTCCACAACACTGTGTTTATATTTGTTGAACTGTGAGCTTTTGCTTTATGGCTTTACATACATGAATGAACGAAATTTTATTTCTTGACCACGACCACAACTCTAACTCCAAAATCCCCCGAAAGTAATGAATGATAATAATTAGTATCGACTACATTATATGTACATGTATCAATCCGATGGCACGACCTTATAAATGACAGGCAGATGTTGCGTTGATAGGTCATGGGTGATCATAGTATCACGCAATATTGATAAATATCCGTTTACCTATTTGTGATATTTATTACGACTATCTGCTACTTTTAGTACCGACGTTCGTCAAGTCCACTTGTAAATATAATAATATGTTTTTTCGTTAACGCAAAATACGACAACCATGAAATTGCACGCTTAGAAACTATGTTAAAGTGTATGTAGAAAGCAAAATTATATTCGACAGTTCTCAAATTCATTATGAACATGATTGTAGTTTTACACTTCATGATTTCAGTTTGAAAAACGACGATTCATTCATTAAAATAATCAACATTATGAATGATTAATTTCTTTCCATTTAAGATACTAAGTAGTTACGTTATCACGTTGTAGTCTTTGGGAATTTGATTGCAAAGTTCACTTTCCGTAAGCAATACCTATGAATTTCGTGCTTTACAGGTACCTAATTTTAACATCACCTACATTTAGCGACACCAGATAAGTGACTAGAATATGAGTTTGATTTCGAATTTTTTGATTTCAACATGAATTTCGTAATGAAATAACAACTTTTTAGAAATTATTTTGTTTCTAAGGTCGAATCCCGTTTATTTATTATCGCTTCGTTCATAAAATGTTTGTCTATTCTCTCGGCAATATCTCTTACAATTTATTAACAGATTGAAGAATTAAATAAGTTTTATAATTTTATATAAATCTGATGTTTTTGAAATTATTTGTATTGTAGGCATACGAATAATCTTATAGAATTACGCAAGTACTGCCAAATAATAATATGCAGTCTACTTCTGCACAATGACCCTTTACCGGTTGGCATCATTTCTATTGGCATATGACCTAATTGTTAAGTTAGGTAGGCAGATTTAATATCTCCTTACATCTGTCGGTGTTGTTGATTACAAGTCTAAAAGTATTTTAGAATCCAGTTTATCTGATGAATAATCAGCCATTATTCGATGATTAGGAGATTTTAACAACTATAGCATTATTATACAACAGCTTTGTTTTACTTCGTGTTTGATATAAGTATATAAAAAAAACTTTGGTAAACTTTTTGGTAAAACTATCTTCTCGTGGGTATTGTACCTATTAGAAGATAGTTTTAAAGAAAAATAAAAATTAGTTTTATTTAATTTTAAATAAACAAGCATTTTCTTATCCGTTTCAGCATGCAATCTTCGACTGGAATGAATCTACTCAGGGCTTAATTTTGAGCGGCTTTTACTATGGCTACGCGATCACGCAAGTGCCCGGAGGCTACTTGGCCGAAAGATTCGGTGGTAAGTGGACTCTGGGCGTGGGGTTGCTGAGCACCGCGTTGTTCACGTTCCTCACGCCGGTGGTGACGAGGGCCGGGGGCGCCACCGCTCTGTTCATTCTTCGTCTGTTACAGGGAATGGGAGAGGTGAGGTTTACTACGCTGAACATTATTTTTAAATGTAAGACATATGCTTTTTGGGAACTCTATTTATAGAGTTCATCAATTTCCATTAATGGAAATTGGTTTGAAGTACGCATCCTAGTCTTGTTTAATACTAAAAGCTTTCGTTCAGTGTCTATTTGAGTTAGAATGACGTAATATTTGAATGTAAGTATTTATTTTGTCCTATATTTCAGTTACTAATAGACATAGACTACTTTTAAATGAAATATTACTTAGTTCATTTATGCATTGAGCTATTGTAGTGGTAGAATTATATAAACTCTGTTTAATAAGAGAGGTTATTTCCATTTTAAACGACACTTTCTTTTAACATTTTTTTTTGTAAGTAGGTTTACCATTTAAGATTTGACAACTTTTACATATGTTATACGAATTATATTAAAATTTTATTTAATACCGTAAGTAATGGGAATAAAATTCGTATTTATGTAACAATATCAGATATTATAATACATACAGTACAACGCACGAAAGTCTGCCGCTGTGAAGTTAGTCACAAAAGTGTCGCAATGGCGTAAAATAAATAATAAAAAATTTGGAAAATCCAATAGCGGTTACTCCATTTTTACTAAAGAAAAGTGTGTATGTCAGCTCCGACGAATGACTGGAGTTCACTCTTTATGAATGATTACAAATTACTTGGTATGCATTATTCAATACTCTAAATTCTATATATTAACAAAAATTAATACCGTAATCGTAATTTTTTTTAATTAAAATGAATTAAAAAAAATACTTACCGTGGTGTCAAAATTTTTACTTAAACATTGAGAATAAAAAAGACAGTCACGCTTCAGGTTTCTTATGTTCTCTAGATTAAGATTTAATAAAAAAAAAAAATTTTTTTACTAAAAGACTCGTCAAAATTTTGTTTATTAAATATCAATTAAACTACACCGAATCAGACAGTGAAATTCAATAGGCTTCTATTCAGATGCATACTTAAGCGAATGAAAAAAAAAAACACTCGATTAGTGAAGTATTTCATCCGTTATCGTGACCGCATACAGGATCTGCACATACAGACACACGGACGTCCACGAAAAACATTTTTAAAACAGTTTTAAAAATATGTTCTATAACAAAATGTGTTTTGAAGATATTACAGATATTAAAATCAGTGATTATTCTTGCCGTTTGAGTGCATACATTATTTTACAAGTGCAACATGTAATAAATAAAGACATTTAAAGTTCAAAAAATCACTCGTTTTTCGTAAGGCGAGAGTAGAGCACTACCTCATCCGCTCGGCTTTGAGGCGTAAAAAATGCGGGAAAGAAGAAGGCAGAGTCGGGGAACGTTGTATCTGCGCATTACATCATTCGGAGGCGATTTGGAAAGGCAGTAATCAGACTCTCCCTCTACTACTAAATCGATAGCTTACTTTACTTTTGGAATTTTATAAATTTCTCTTAAAGTATCATGGCAACTGAATTTAGTTCGGCGTCATTCGACTTTATTACATAATATGTAAAATTTACCCATTACCTCTGCTTATATTAATAATGTCACGTGACCAACTTAAATATCGCCACAATATGGCAGCAATGGTAGAAATGGTACTAAAACAATCTTTAGAAATATATGTTTTTTATAGCATTTTCTCAGCGTTATTCAGACATTTCCTATGTACATAAACTCGGAAAGCAAAGCTAATATCAAATACCTATAATTTTCGTAACATCGTCAAAACAGTTTCCGAGATAACGATATATAAATTTATGTGCGTGCAAGAACTGCCTGCTTAAAATAACAAATAAGATATCGCGATGGTAAAAGTCATAAGGTCGATCGCTAAAGAACTAGCTGTGTTTAATGAGTACCGAAAACGTTATATAAGAATTGAAAATGATGAAATTCAACGAATAAATATCGCTCGATTTGTTGTCAAGATTTTGTTGCTTCTCATTAGGGGCCAATGTCCTCCCCACAGCTGTTTATTTTAAATCAAGGTGCTGAACACTAAACCCATTATACTCGTACAGTGCGGCTTGGGGTTGATCGTGATCGCCACCGATGTGGCGACCACGTCGAGAACCGACAGCTTAACTTGTTATTATAGGCAAGCAAATGGTTTAATCTGATCTAAAGGGTTATCGGTCAATAGACCGATAAGATAGTTCGAACTCTATTCGAATGGCGAATACGCCATTCGAATAGAGTTCGAACTCGTTACGTTCCGTTTTGAACGCGTCACCCTGAACAAATATAGGCACCACTGCTCATTTATTGCGTGGACAAAAGACGTATCGAGTATAACGTGAAATGGACATCCGCCAGGGCCCCACGATGCCGGCGCTGATGATCATGCTGGCGCGCTGGGTACCGCCGCACGAGCGCTCGTTCCAGGGCGCGCTCGTGTTCGGCGGTGCCCAGATCGGCAACATCTTCGGCACGTCCATGTCCGGCGTGCTGATGGCCGACGGCAGGGACTGGTCTTATGTGTTCTACTTCTTCGGTGGTTTCGGCATACTATGGTTCATTTTATGGGTGAGTTAATTTATTTTTGATAAGGAATAAATGTACAAATATTTAGAAGAGTATAGTGTATATGATTTTTATTATTTTTTTACGTTAGAAAGAGAATAGATTTAAATAACTTAGTTCTAGTAAATAATGAATATAAATTGTAAAGACTAATAAACTCTATGAACACTAAAGTACGAGAAGAAATATACTTCTGATTTGCAAAATAAATAATTTGTGATATTTAATTTCATTTGACGAAGCTGAAATCCAAAAATGTCTTTATAATATAGGCAATTTTGCTGCAACTTTAAAATATAATTTTATTGCATTTTTTTTTCTGAATACAATTTTAACATTTTTACGGTTTTATAAAACATAACCAAAATATACTAAAAAAATGTATAAAGAAAAAATATTTAGCTTAAAATTAATGTTGTTTATGGTGTGTAGTGACCACCAAGGGAACGTCTTATTACATCGCTGAGATATCAGCTAACACGGTTTACGATTGGAGATACCTTATTTTTCTTACTTACTCTTAGAAATAACTTGAAGCAATGTCACTTATTTCATACAAATCAAAAAATGCATACCCGAATACTGATTTCAGAGCCTGTTCTGCTACAGCACACCGAACACGCACCCCTACATCTCGAAGAAGGAGCTGAAGTATCTGAACAGGACCGTCACCACCGCCGAGAACAAGACGAACAAAGACCCAGTGCCCTGGAAAGCCATACTCAGATCGGTGCCGGTGTGGGCCCTCGTCTGCGCAGCTGTATGACAGTTGTTTACTTTTTTTTCTTGAACAAGCTTTGAAAAATGAAACTTTATTGAAACTGTACTCACGAATCATAGCAGTTTACCATTTTCGAAATCTTTTTTTGTAATTGGAAACTTATCAAATTTTGGGACTCGATGCCATAGATTTCACAAAACGGCTCAATAGATCGAAAAATGGTTTTCACATACCTGCATAATTTTTGAATGAGTACACTACCCCATCGGATGGACGACAAAGCTTTATCTTGAGCTTTAAGCTTTAAAATACCATTTTTTCTTAGAGTCAAGGCAAATGTTATTTTTGGATATGAGAATAAAATTTACGACAATAATATATATAACGAAGTTAAAAAAGCAAACTTTCGCTACTAAGTAGGCTTTAAAAGTTAATAAGTAAAAGTCGTCCGACTTGCAAAATGTAGTTGGAGAAGGAAAAGCAAATTTTGTAAAAATTCCATTACTGAGATGACGTCGTTGGTTGTGTAAAATAGTTAGCAAATATGAATTTATGAACCATGTAAAATTATAGTAATATAAAATCATAACATCTTTAACAGCCGTCCTATGTGGGCTCGCTTTAGACATTATTAGCCGTTAATCTGGGAACTCAGTTAATAGATTCATTATAAATGAACCTATAAATAAAAAGTCCCTTTCTAAGCCCGCATAATGGGCAACTACGGAACGTTACATTGCGCGTAGCTCGATACGCACTTGGCCGGTTTTTATTGGTCACCGTGATGACTTCGTTTGCTTGAAGTATGAGACATGCGCTTCGGACGTGACCGATAGCTAATGTTCGAGCGAGAAGCATGTACATATTCTAGATTGTATACCTATCGCTAGGTAGGCATCCACGTGTCTTGGGTATGCTACAATAGTACCGATGTAATTTAATTATATATCCGTATGATGATTATATTACCGCTTATACAAATGTATGAAATAAAAGTAATTTAAGACTAATACAATCATAAAAAAACTTTCTCAAATTTTTTAAAAGTTGGGTCATTCATTATGTTTTTTTTTATTTTACCACTTTACTATATTATCAGTTTTATTTCTTGTTTTGGTCACTATAAACCCTATAATATTTTCACGCAAAATTTTATGTGGATTCATATTTTTCCTACTTTTACTTATTTGAAATTATTAAAATATATACAGGAACACTTAAAAGTAAATATTTCAATGATTATCAACAGCAAAAATGTAGTAGTACTCTCTTAATAATTACGTTGCTTTTTCTTCGAATCGCATCAAACGAAATTCATTAATTAAGGGACGTAAGGTTATTAATTAAGAAATTACCGCCAAAACCCATACACAATTTGGTGTATTATCGCATAGGGCAATATCACAAGTTTCTCGCATTATTGAAAAACGCAGATGCAAAAACGTCTGTATACAAAATACAAACATAACATTTTGGATAACTTTAAATATTACAAATAGAAAATAAATAAGGAGTGATGTGATGAATTTTGTAAAACAGTTTCTATGCGATTTTATTGATAATCGAAAGGTAATCATAAATAGTGAAATAATTTTATTAGATAGGCTATAATTATTACTATAATACCATAATAAAAATAATAATAAATATTTCCAATGCCCATCATGTATTAGATTAACAAACACTTAAGTCATCGACCGTGTAAGGTTTTTAGGTCAGACCTCTAATTCATATAACCTTCAATGATTCTTATTAATTCGCGCTCTACGCCATCGACATTATGACCTTAGATTCAAGATCTTTTAATTTTTGATTTGTTTCTATTCGGTAATAAAAATATTTTGCCTTTTTAAAGGTAGATATCGTTACAAATTAATTAAATATTATAAATTAATTATTTTACAGAGAATTCGCATTTTTTAAACGATTACAATAAAAATTGAAGTTTTTTTTTGTTTGCGGTTATATAGATATAAACATCAATAAAAAAGTAAAAAATAATATAAGTACCCTTAATTATCGTATTGTCTACATTAGAACTAATATTAATTCAAGTCTACACTTCTATCCACTACTTCTATTCGTCGTTCTTAGGGTTACTATTTTGAGAATATTATAAGCAAATATCAAATTTCGTTATCTGTGCATTTTAATTATATGGATTACGTTTTTTAAAACTCAACGTTTTAAAAAACGTAATCCATATAATTTAATAGTCTATAAATAAAAATCATTTTAATATCGCTTAAATTTGCATAAAGTTTCATTTAAAAGAGTAAAAGCTTTCATTTTTCTTCTTAATTCGTTTCGAAGATTAGAAATAAAATTCATATAATATATATAAACAAACAAATGTGGTTTATGTATTGTAGAAATTATGAAAAAAGTTATAACACTTACTCAGTTTCTTTATATAAAATCTAACTCACTAAATTCGTAATCTATTATTTTGTTATTCTTAATACTAGCTTTACTAGCGGCTTTGACCGCATGTATATAGAAAGTGTTCCTTCGTCTTTTATACTGAACGACTTTGCTGTCGACCTCTCGTTCTCGCTATCAATTCTGGTCCCGGTACTGTTTCTCATTCCGATCTGTCACACTCTCGATTATAACCTCGGCCCCACATCCTGTTTCGTCCCCGGTACCGCTACTTGGTTTCGGTCCTATTCCTGGCTCTCGATCCCCGACCCGCTTTCTATTCCAATACCGCTACAGGTCACAGTCCCGATTCGTATAAGGTCGGAGCAAATTCTGACATCAAAATAAAATACAGGCTATATTACACGTGGGTAGTGTAAATTTTTATGTGTGAATGAACTTTAAACACACTAATTTTTATTTATGTTATTTAGCCCTTTCACTAGCCCCCTCAAATACAAAATTCAACCACCTTTTATGCCCCTTAAATACTGAAAGTTTCAAAAATTCATTCTTAGCGGACGTCCACTCCCTATGAAGAATCTATGTGATTAATAAATGTTAGTGGTATATACTAGTATATAGTGGCACCTATAATCTATATATATAGATTATACTAATAAATAAACACCACACGAAGTACAAACGCCCAAATAAACGGCCAATGAGAAATAATTATTTATTGTTCGTCGTGACAAACGATACCCACCAACTAACAATGCTTCGAATCAGGTCGGCCACGACTGGGGCTACTACACCATGGTCACGGACCTACCCAAGTACACGACGGACGTGCTCAAATACAACGTGGCGACCGCGGGCCTGGTGAACGCCCTGCCCTACCTGGCCATGTGGGTGAGCTCGTTTATTTTCGGCGCCGTCTGCGACATTTGTATCAAAAAAAAATGGCACTCCATAAAAACTGGAAGAATCATTCACACGACTATTGCTGCAACCGGCCCGGCGATATGTATAATCCTAGCTTCTTACGCGGGTTGTAATGGAAATCTCGCTGTGATTTATTTCATTGTGTCCATGGCGCTGATGGGAGGATTTTATAGTGGAATGAAGGTTAATGCTTTGGATTTAGCGCCTAATTATGCGGGTACCCTGACTTCCTTAGTGAACAGCACGTCCACCCTCGCCGGCATCATCACCCCCTACCTCACCGGCCTGCTCACGCCAGATTCCACCCTCAAGCAATGGCGGGTCGCTTTCTGGGTGTGCTTCGCTGTACTCGTAGGCACCAACGTGGTGTACTGCATATGGGCGGATGGCAAGCAGCAGTGGTGGGACGACGTCAGGCAGTACGGCTACCCGGAGGGGTGGAGTCACGGGCCCCTACATGGAGACGATCTCACCACATCCACGGGGAAAGGAAACAGGGACAAAAGCGAAGATCAAGAACTCAAAGAAAGAATCATCATTGATAAATCATGATACGAGTACGAATAGAGAGGTGTCTGAAAGACTCCGTTTAGGTACAAAATAAAAGACTAGTTTTTAATTTGCGAAAAGCAACGAAAAAGCGATTTTTCGTACTTTCAAAAGACAAAATTGCTCTAATTGTTGAGAGAGTATAGCGAATAATAATATTATTTTTCTAGTTGATTTAGTTTTTACATAGATCGAAAATCAGAGATAAAAAATGAAAAGCATTAGTTGTAATAATACTCTATTTTATCTACATAATATATATTTTTGAAATACGTATTTTTGGAATGATTTTTAGGTATATTGTATTACATAAAATTGTTTTTAAATACACATTTAGTGCCTTGTACTTGAGTTTTAATTAGGATTTATTTCACCATGATTAATAAGGTTTTTATAGTACATTAAATAAATATCAAACGTCAGTTCGTCAGTTAACTCATAAAGAAGTGATAATTAAATTACAGTTTGACAATACACGGCCAAATCGACTCTTGCTGGCTTCCTGACAGTAAAATACATGTAGATCGTAAGGCATCGAGTTAATCGATCGAAATGGGTAGTTTATTGATTTTTTATTACCTAAATACATGTATGTATGAATTATTTCCAAACTGTTACTTAAAAGTGATGCATTAGTTTTTAAGACTTTAATAAAGATAAATATTAATAAATATTTTAACATAGAAGTTGTTTTAATTTAAAGTAGATGAAACCCTAGTAGATGTATTATTTTAATTCTACTATCTCATAAGTCCTTTATATGATATTGAGTGTAAGAAAATTCATTTGAATTATCGCAGACAGTTTTCATCAAATACAACACTTTTTATTTTAATACAACGTAGAATATATGTTATATATGAATAGTATTTATTTATTTAAAGCATTTATTCACTGACTGTAATACAGTTTAAACCTTATAAACTAACAAAAACACTGTTTTAAAATAATTGAAATAAGTCTTATGTATAATAAATATTTTAGCAACCACTTAGGTTGTCTATCGACATAGGCCTCTCCCAGTTTCTGCCATTTCTCTCTATCTCTAGTTGACCTTCTCCATCCTTTAGGTAAATTGTCCTCCCATCTTTTGATCTGACCTCCTCTTTTTCTTTTCCCATTCCTAGAATACCATTCTAATACATCCTTCGTCCATTTTTCTTTGTTAGTTCTCATTGTATGTCCAGTCCAATTCCATTTTAGTTTTCTTATATTTTTTAGTACATCCCTGACCTTTGTCCTTTTCCTTATTTTTGAAGTTGTCCACCGATCCTGTAATCGTATGTTTGTATATTGCGCTGGCAAACTATAAGTTTCTGGTTGTTTTTGCTCGTAGTGGGCCAGGTTTGACATCCATAATTAAGACAAGGGAGTATGCATGTGTTATATAATTTGTTTTTTATTGCCATAGGGATTGCTTCATTTTTAGTTATCTCTTTAAGGGACCAGTAATGCTTCCAAGTGTTGCTTATTCTCCTATCTATTTCTTTGAAGTATTGGTTGTTTATTGAAATAGTTTGTCCTAAATAAATATATTCGTCTACATATTCAATACTTTCCTCTCCTATTACTATATTTTCCTTTACAGCATTCGTCATTAGTTTAGTCTTCGTTAGATTCATGCATAGGCCTGCTCTTTTGCTTTCCCCATCTAATTGTTGTAGCATAGTTTGTAGTGTTCCTGGTTTCTAAGCGAATAATACTATATCGTTTGCAAATCTTAAATGATTTAGGTTTGATCCGTTTATATTAATTCCAAAATGTTCCTAGTCTAAATTCTTAAATATGTCTTCTAACACTGCTATGAAAAGTTTTGGGGAGAGCGGATCGCCTTGCCTCACGCCTTTTTCAATCCCAAATTCTTCGCTTTGCTGTTCAAGTTGAATCGTTGCTGTGGTTCTTCTGTAATATTTTTTTATGATTCTGATATATTTTCTTTCTACTCCCTGTTTTTCTAGCGTTTTCCAAATATATGAGTGACTCAGAGAATCGAAAGCCTTATTGTAATCGACGAATGCCATATAGTACATTTGTCCGTATTCATTTTGTTTTTCATTAATCTGTTTTACAACATGGATGTGGTCAATGGTAGAACAGTCTGCGCGAAAATCAGCTTGTTCTTTTGGTTGGCTTTCTTCTAGTCGTTTCGTTATTCGGCCAAGTATTATTTTAGAAAACACTTTGTACAAATTGGACAATAGACTTATGGGTCTATAATTATTTATTTCGTTTTTGTCTCCCTTTTTATGTAGTAAGTTAATGGTTGACTTCGTCCATTGAGTGGGTATTTGTTCAGTTACTAATATTTCATTAAATAGACTCGTCACAAATCTGCATATCTCGATCGGAGATTGTTTCAGTATTTCATTTGATATTTTGTCGTCTCCAGGTGCTTTGCCGCTTTTTTGAGATTGTATAGTTTTATAACTTCTGATTTTAATATGCAAGATATTTCTTCTTCGTAGATTTCTTTCTCTTCTTCTGCTGGTAATGTACTGTCTGTTTCTGTGTATAATTTTTTATAAAAATCTGTCGCTACTTTTACTATTGATAATCTCTTTGCCGTCAGTTTTTCATTTTTATTCTTTTCGCTTTTAGTCTTCATGTTAGGTATCCATTGTGTGTATTCTATTAACTGCTTTAGGCCTTTGTTCATTCCTCCTATTTTCTCTATTTGTTCTCTTAGTACACTCAGCCTCTCTTCTTTCCTATGTTTTCTAATCGATCCTTGGATCTTTTTGCTAATACTTGCTATTTTTTGTTTGTTATCTTTTCGATTACCTAACATTTCATTTCTCGTTTCCATTAACTTTAAAGTTTCTTCTACTAATTTATTTGTTTTATCTTTTTTGGTACACGATTTGCTTAAATTAATCAGTTTTTTTTCCAAGAAGTTATACTTTCCTTGTATTGATTTGGTTTCATCAATTTCTTGCAATCTGTTTTCTAAATCGCATAATATATTTTTTGTTATTGATGTTATTGTTGTTTTATTAATGGTAGAGTGTATAATGTGTTTTCTTGAATTGCTATTTGTGTTGCGTATAACTCCTCGTACCATTCTGTGATCTGTATTGAAGTTTAACTTATTTAATACATCAATATCCGTAAATATGTTTTTTCTTTAGTAAGTATAAAATCAATTTCGTTTTTATCTCTGCCGTTTGGGGCTAACCATGTCCATTTTCTTGATTTACGTTTTTTGGAAAAGCTATTTATTATTTTGAAATTATGAGCAAATGAAAGATCTATGAGCTTCTGCCCATTGTCGTTTCTGTCACCGGTACTGTAATCTCCTAGGACAAATTCGTCTTTTTTGATTTTCTTCCAACTTTGGCATTGAAATCTCCCATGACGATTACGTACTTGTTATTTTTCTGCATCAGTTCTGTAAGATCGTTGAGAATTTTTCTTTAGCTAATTTTGTGTCTCGTTCTATTGGTGCATGAACTTGGGATAATCCACCATGGTTGTTTGGAATCAATTATTTGAATATTGAGCACAGCAATTCTATCTGAAATTCCATGGAAACTTACTATTTTGTCTTTCAAGTACTTCTTCACCAGAAATCCCATTCCATACCTGCCTTGCGTTTTACCATAGAAATAGAAAATATATTCGCTATATTCTCTTATCTCTTCTCCTAATTTTCTTACTTCACAAAGACCGATGACGTCCCATTTTATAGATGTTAAAGCTTCTTCCAGTTCTTCTAATCTGTAGTCTGACATTACTGTTCTTACATTTAGTGTTGCGATATAAACCTTATTGTAGTTTCTTTTTTGGTATGAGGATGTATTTCTATGGGGGGGTGGTGGTCTTTCAACCCCACGGGGACCAGCCGGATTGGGGATTGCTGTGGTTGCTGATATTCAGTTGCTACTTCGATTGCTTTGGAATATTGGGAATTGAGCTTGATCTAGGTCTCAAGAGGTCAAATGCATTTCTTATATTTTCTTTCATTAATGCGTTGCCGGTCATTGGTTTTTTAGCCTGGTTTTGTGTTGCCGGTGAAGTAGATTGGTCTCTCTTTCTTTTTTCGTTGATTTGAATTCCTTTTTTCACTACCAATTGATCGTATTTGATATAAGCAATGTTTCCTTTCGCCCGTTCTTCTATTAATTTCGACTTTAATTCCTTCCTTTTTTCCAAAACTTCTTTAGGGAAATCTTCAGTGATGTAGTAGACGTCTTGTAAGTTCTTCTTCAGTTTTAGTATCATATTTCTTTTCCAGTTGTTTGTAAAACTAATGAGAACAGGTCTTATTTTATTTTCTTTAGTGATACCTATTCGGTGGATTTATCATCCATCGTTTGCTTCGATATTAATTTTCAAATCTTGTTTAAAAATACCTTGTACTTTCTCGAACAACTCTACAGAAGAATTCTCTTTCTCGTCCAAACCAAAGATTAAAATGTTATTTTTCTTTTTTTCTTTCTCAAAATACTCGATCTTTTTCTCCAATATTTCTATTTTGCTTTTTAAAATTTTATTGCCTTTAATTAACGGTTGCAGCTTTTCGTCTATTTTTTGGAATATAATATTTGTTTGTTTGTCCATCTCTATTTTCATCTGGTCAAAAAGTAATTTAAATTGTCCCTCCATTTTAATTTGGTTATACAGTGGCAAAACTGACGTGTGATAATATGTGCCGTGAGATGTCGCTCGCTGTCACTGTCTATGACTTACTTTGTTAAAATAACCTCGAAAGTTGGAACACAAATGATGATATTTGCGTTGATTTTCTTAATAATTCTCGTTGTTTCTATTTACCTAAATGTTCAGTACCTCTTGATGTTTTTCTTTGCTGCAGCAGGTGTTGGAATAACGGAAATGAACTAGTAATTTTCAATTATTTCGGTGGATGAATTGCAAGGTGATGTTTACTATTTCACAACCACAGACTATATTTAACAGACCACATAGAATATATGTTATATATGAATAGTATAGGAAGATAAAAATGAGTCCCGTATTTAATTCAGAATTCGTTGTCACCCTAATCGGCATGGATACGAATATGATGCGATATCTCTTTCTAAGTAATTCAATATCACTGAACTTTTTTTTTATTTGACTTAGTAGTAGTTTGTACGTCAGTTATGAGACGTTACTTACCATTTAGTAAGAAGGTATTCGAATTTTTGTCCCACAACTACCTGGCATATTTTCGGCTCTTAAAATTGTGACTAGATGCCTAGTAAAATGCAATACCTGGAACGCATTGTCGTGATATTTTCCAATAACACAAAACCATATCCGCCTATTTGATGTTGGAGAATGATATTTTTCAGCTTGGAGAATTCCAAAATTAAAAGTAGTAATTTAATCAAATCAAATAATTTGCCAGTTAGGAAATTAATATAGTATTAATAATTATTTGATACTATTTTAATTATTTGACTGGCAAATATTACTATTGATAAACAAAACACACACTTCACTAACAAGGATCAGTAGTACATAAATAACAGTACTCAACGGTTAGATTATTTATCGCGAACGAATAACCAATGACCAATGGTGTTTGGTAAATTGTATCCAACTAATTGAATTTTTGAATCTTTTAAGTGGCTGGAAAAAAGAAGCCGACCAATTGCAAGATGGAAACGACGATATAGTCGCTGGCGCAGGAAGAGCCTGTATAAAAGTAGCAAAAACAGATCAATGAAAGTCTTTGGAAGGGGCTCTTATCGGATCGGAGTTACTAAAATAAAAAGTTACTGAATATGATCGATATCATCAATTTATATTAATTTTTATTGATTTGATTACAGTTGTAAATTAATTAAATAGCCCATTTTACAAAATTATACACAAATAAACGGCTAATAATTTAATACGAAAATAAAATAAATACAGGAATTCCAACTATTGTAATCGAATATACTTTGAATATTAATTTGTAAACGACCTTAATTGTTAGGTATTGAATTTTGTGAAACTTAACTATATTATAGAATAAATGAAGCTTTATTTTTATTATTATGATTGAAGTCTGAAAAGTAATTTTACCTAAAACAGCTCGCTTAGGTGCGGCAGCCACGAAGGATAAATAACAGAAGACGACGTTTAGGCGATTCATAGTGTTGCGATTTTCAAAAATTTAAAAATATATTTTGTTAATACTTTTGTAAAATTTGTTGTCGTCTTTTGTCATCTATTCTTCGTGGTGGAGGCGCAACGGTCTCAACAAAATAATCTTTCTTTAACCGCGCCGATTTGATCTAGAATTATCCTAAAAACTAATACGCAAAGTTTAATTCGGTAACATGAAATAACTTTACGAATTCGTAAAGTCATCGCGTATCGTAAGAAAACATAGACTTGTACACAATCAATTTAAGATTCAATTTAGTTTGTTATTGTACTTATAGCTATGAGTTCTTCATCCTTTGAATTCATGGATTTAATTTTTATTTTTAAATATATTTAAAATTTTATTTGGCCATTGACCTAGATGAGAAAATTAGCTAAGATTGCAGTAGGTTGCGTATCAGTTTTGAAAATTGGATAGTCTATTGTGATTTCATTATAATTAATTAATTTAAATTTGTTTATTGATGTCGCTTACTTTACTATTGCAAAATACGTGAACATTGACAAGAAAGAATGCTAAATAAGCTTTTCCCCCTAAATAAGTAGCGACTTTTTTCTAAAACTATGCTTATGCGCCACGTGGTACCAAAACAAAAAGTGTTGTATTTGAATTATGTGCGACAATTCAAAAGTGGACGAGTTTTCCTAATATAATGATCCTTTATATAATTTGTAATGCCATTATATTAAATATTTATGTAATGATATTATGTAAATTTATCTAGTATTTTTAATACGATTACTTGCTCAAGTGGTTAAGTTGCACAAATGCATGTACATTGTACAAGTTATCAATATTCATACAAATATTGCAATAACAACAGGTTTAACTGTTTTGTCAAATTCGTGTTGCATGTGCAGATGTTTTTTAATATTTTTTTTTACATCTTGTTAAGATATAATAAACATTACAATAATTATTTTTTTCTTTGTAAAATCTCGTTCATTAAATCATTTAAAAGATATAAGACAAAATTTTCCCACTAAAAAGTACATAGTATACCTCTATTATTACGTGCAACGAGAGCTGTTTCATTTCAACGAATTCATTTGTTTTCTAAAGATAACCTTAAATTTTTTTTTTAAATATATTCGTGCTACTCTTTGCTACATTTATTTCCTTCCAAAATTTCTCCAATAATGTCAAAAGTTAAAGAGGAAAATTTCTCGGGATTAGATAAGTTTATAGGAATGATTACAATGACCCAAAAGATTTTTGTTCAAATTTTGATTTGCTATTACATTTATGACTTCCTTTCAATGTGTTGTGTCCATGGCTTCGCTCTCGTGGACTAATATATGTTATCTGGGTAATTAATTATAAGATAAATAATAATAAGATTTTAATTTAAGCACACTTTAAATATTTTAGGTCTTTCGTGTGTTGTCTTATTTCCCACGTCGAAAAAATATCTTTTTCATATCGCCTGCATTGAAAATGCCTAGTTTCATGCCTGTTGAGCCGACAGAAACTAGTCAATTTCAGACCAATGCGACCGTCGTCGGGCAGCAATTGAGCAATTCCTGCCCACTGAACGAAGTTGCAGATTTATTTTCAATCCTGTCAGAGTATCTTTTGTTTATTTCATGCCTTTATAATTGTCATTTTAACCGTCAATTGTATTGACATATTATAACCCTGTGTCATGATATGTCAATATCAAAATCAAAATATTTAAAAGAGTATAATAAATTTTTCAATACAGTTGATATGAAAAATATAGTATGTGACGCGGGATGAAACACGATTTCAGACCGAGTGATGTCAGCCCTCGCTTCGCTCGGGCAGCCAACTTCACTCTGGTCTGAAATCGTTTTGTTTCATCCCTAGTCACACAATATACTATTATGTACATCAAGGCCTCTCTGTGCATGACACTCGCCATTTTGTGATGGGCGCAAGTCGGTTCGCCACCGTCGACAGCCGGGTGCTACTTCAAAGCCAAAAATGCTTGTTGTGGATAATTCTTACGAGATAGTATAGGATAGTATAATATAGGATAGTAGAATACTATCAAGGACTTATTCGTAGGTCTTTTTAAGATCTACAATTATATGGCATTATTATTATTTTGATACATCTCTTAAGGTATACTCATCGTAAGCCATTTAAGTGCACGAAAGACGTCGCTGTTCCAAATTGATTCACCATTATCGTCACTGTTTGTTTGGTATGTTACTTTATGTAACGAAATATATTCAATAACTTAGCCAGATAACAGAGTTATAATTAAAAAAATATCCATGTAAATCAGATAAGTAGAAAAGTTTTATAATGTGTATTATTGTAAATTTTAGATTTGTATTCATTAATACCGTCTTTTACAACTTTGTTTGCTGTAAATTGTGTTTTGCAGAAAATTACATTTCAAGACTGCGACATACTTTTCATACTTCCCAGTTAATGTTGAACATTACCAAGTCGTTACATGTATGTGAAATTATTGATAAACTTCTTTAATATATCGAAAAATACATCAATGGTAATTGCAAACAAAAAAAACATATACATGTTTCAATTTTTATCGATATAATACCTAAACTCAGATAAAATATTTACATTATATTTTTGTTTGTGAACCGATTGTAATTAAATAAGCACTAAAAATCAATAGAAATTTTACAAGATGCATCAATGACTGATGAATGATGTATTTTTTTAAAAAGAGAAATCATGAATAATATGCAAAAGTAGTATTACAATATAAGTGTATCTGATGCGCATAGATGAAACAGAGAGCATGAAAAATTAGGTTCAAGAACCGTGAAAGGTATGAATTTACAGAACCATAAGTGTCTGAAAAACGAGAGCATGCATCAGGTTCAGTGTATTGAGTTTTAGCGTACATAAATCATCTCTGCAATGTAGTTCATTCCCTATAGATTCCTCACTATATGAGATATTACTTTCTAGCTATTCCCAGCAAAATAAGATATTATTAACAAGGTCATGGCAAGTTTTTAGAAGTACCAAAAAATATGTCATTAACATTATTACAGTAAAATTGAAGTTAATAAATCTACTAGAACATAAAATCTCATCCTTTTTTGAAGTCGAAAAAATAATTCGTTCTATATTTATGGGGTCTAAGCCATAGAAAATATCTTTATCAATCATATCATATATGCTATTCTGATACTTAGGCTGTAAAGTTTCATTAAAATCCGTTCTATTATTGCGTTACAGAGTAACAAACCATCCATCTTTACAAATTTTCGCATATGTAATATTAGTATGACGATCACGTATTTTTTTATATATTATTATGTGCTTTAATATAGTAACATATAATATGATTCTAAGATTCTCGCAGAAAATAGAATGTTATTTATGTGGCGTCTCCAAGCATGTATATGTACATGCATGTACAAGCGTGTTATCATTTTCCTTTTATTTTAAAAACATTTATTTTTTTAAATACACTTTTATTACAATACTTGAAAAAGCAACTATTATGCTCTACAATTCAACAGAATTAAATGACAGTGTAACAAGATAGTCTCTTCTTTCTAATGAATGATATAAATTATAAAATACTTGTCCGTTTACATTGATATACTAATACTATTTATATAAATCGAAATTCATACTTAGAAAAAAAAATATAGATTTTATTTCTCTCATTATTTTATATCAGCAATTAAACTGACCCAAAACGGGGCGATAGGCGATACCGGACGTCCACCACGCCGCCGCCAAACTCACCCAACCAATTGAGCCACGTCTTTTGTCGTGTATGCCCGCGTAGATCGGCCAGTATTTCTTTGGTGATAATCTATCGTTCAGCTATTTTTTTATTATCTAATTGACTTAATATTTGCAATTCTTATATTTATTGTGTCGACCTCCACTTCGGCAAATTTTACTTTACTTCTCGAATTCGAACTTCGTCGGAGACAATACGGAACCCTTTAACGAAATATCATTGGCGCGGCTTACTCCTAATGAACGTAGTAGTGGCGATGGATATAAGCGTATTATCTTGTGTTACACGCACTAAGCTCATATTAACGATGATTTAAACTGAACCACAGACCACTTAATTCACTGTTTGCTGTTTTCTTATAGGATATTCTAAAAGCTTTGTAGTTGTCACTTTATGTCTACAAAATATGGATAATGTATCTTCACTAATGCTAAATGACATCACTTTCATTTGTAATTTAAATATTGCATTTATAATTTATAGTAGCTTTTATTTGTAAAATGTTATAACTACAAAAATATATTTCTGGAATGAATGCGATTTTAGCAAAGTAAAATTATAGAATTAAATCAATCAGTCTTGTCGATCTTCCTTACGCCGTATCGACTGTAATTGTTCTGTCGCTTTCGATATTTTTATCTCTAAGTTCTCCTTTACCTTCCGAAGTTCGATCACCTATAGGTAAAAAAAGAAAAATGGTGTTTGATTTGAATTCGAAAATTGTTTGCAATTTATAATTAGTGAAATAAATACGACTGTTACGAATAAAAAAAAATCTTAGTACACTCAATATCAATAAATACAGCTATAAAGGAAAACAAATACAGCTGCAATATTAACAAAAGCAGTAAAAACAAATACAACTGCAACGTAGAGCAGTATATTATAGATGCGGTTTAGGCATGGAAAAAAGCAATTGCAATTGACTATAAATATTCTAAACGTTAAGATCAATCTAGCAATAACAATAAAAAAGGAGTGAAAACGGAAAGGGAAAAGTAAAATTACATAGAGTTGATAAGAAAATAAAAACGACAAATAATAATTACTTGCATTATTTTATATGATGCGAGCGTAGCTAATAGATATACCAGTATACCTAGTTTAAAAAAATCTTACTTGGTCTAGAGATTTTTGAAAATCACGCAATAAATCCTGCCTTGTTAGAAGACCCGCTTTCTGCCGTTCCTCTATCAAATCGTACCTTAATTTGTCCCTTCGGCTCTGCACACCAAATATTATATATTTATACGTTTTTTACAGTCTCTGCCTACCCTTCTAGGAAATAGGCGTGGGCTTTTATAAAATTTTCTAATTATTAAAACGATGTATTCTAAAATCTAATTAGGTTTGTTTCTAAGAAAACTACGTTGAAACCGAAAAACTTAATCAAAATCAATTCATTTCATTAAGAGATATCACAATAAAAAGATGCGCAAAAAAGATTTTCCTTAATAATGCCATACTTTTAGATAAGTTGATTTTTAAAACGAAATTTGTTTTTACAATAAAAAATACTAAGTCTAATGTCACATGTCTCGTTTAATTCAAATACATTGATCGAACGATGTGGTTGTCGAAAAATTTTAATAAGTAGCATACATTTTTTGACCCATGACTTCCAAGATCCAAAAACCTTTTAAAGCTTAAAGACGTATATACTCGTAATTCCTCAAGCACTTTCAAATGGGTTTCTCCATTCTAAAGATATTTTTAACAAAATATTTGGACAATGAAAATTAGGTTTTTTTAATATTTCTAATAATTTTTAATGAAACGCTAATTAATTGGAGTTTGAAAATATGAAAAATTATGTTCGCATGCTTTTCGAGCTCGAATTACTGAAAATAGTGATGGAAGTTTTAAGGCTGACCTGTGTGATTAAACGTTTTTGTAAACGTAAGTCACATTATCCAGAAAATAAATCATGGCACGAAGTGATGACAACCGCTTATGAAACGGATTTAAATTACTTCAAAGTTTTATAACAACAGTTTAAACGTGAGATTTATTTGAAAAATCCTAAAAAAAAAATTAAAACACCTTAACTTTCGCTAGTTCCTCTCTAGCTTTGTAGTTCTCGATTTCGACGTCGCCCAGATCGCACTCGCGAAGGTCGATCAATTCTTCTGTGTGATGCATCTTCTCCCGTATATGCGCTAACATTTGGTTGTGCTCGATGCATCTTACCCTATTTTTTACCAGTTCGTCTTCTCGTTCTGAAATATGAAGATGTAATAGGCCCTGTGGTTCTTTGTCAGTTTCATTCTTATATCTTAACAACTAGTTTTCGATTCATTTCAATTTATATAAGTTAAATATCGTCCTAATTTTATTAATTTATATAACTAGAAACTGGTCCAAATTAGTTCAGCTGTTGTGAAAATTATCGTACACAAACACACTGACAGATAAATAAAAATCTATTTCTGATTTAATTACGAATGATGAATAAAAAAAAATCTCAACTCATACCCGTAATTAAACAATTATTTGAATTGCGTATATTTGAAGAATTTTTAGTTTTTATAAACTATGTAAGATAATTGTCTGTATTTGAACCATCGTGAAGTTTAGTCATTTTATATTGTTTTTTAATATTTACTTTGATGTATTTTGAAGTATTTACCTCTAGCAATACGTTCGTGTTAAAAAGTTAGTATAATAAATGTGCGTGTAAATCCTTTTTTTGTTTCGGTTAGAGAATACTATTTTAAATAATAAATTCTAATTTTTTGCTAGCAATCATTCTACTCACCTTCAATCTTCGCTACATAATTCTCGTGGTCAATAGATATCTTTTGGTAATAAGCTACATACAGTCCTGGGCCTAAACATTCTAACTCTCTGAGAAAATTTTCAATTTCTGTTACAGCATTTTTGGTTCTTATATACCTAAGTCGAAGAGCTGACATCTCTTCAAATTTCTGGCGTTGTATGGACAAGAACCTGTCAACTGCCTGAAAAGAACTCTTTGGATGAAATATTGTCATATTATCATCAATATCCTTAAAAACATGTACATTTATATCCATGGCCCCGAAAGATTTAGGATAGTATTTAAAGTAGGTAATTTTACATTTGTATCAGACAATGAAATTTCGTATTACATACGACAAATATGATATTGGTTATGTTGATTCTTTTTAAAGAAGTGCACCACTTTTACAACCAATCTATATTTTCTATAACGTAAACCAGCAAGTTTCACATTTAATTTGCTTCACAACTAAACAAGTCTCATGTTGTTATATTAATCCAAACTTGGTGTCTGAAAAACCTTAGATTTTTATATTAAAGAAATTGATTTTGTCATGGTACCGATTTATTTTCATGTTTTACATATTGATATTAAATATGCATTTTCACTTTTCATACATACCTTTCATATTTCAACTTCACATATAATTCAAAATATTTATGTATTTGTCATATTTTGTCAAAACCATATTTTTAAGAGTCATAATTTTGTTTATACGCATTATTTATGTAATATGTCCAATTTCGAAGGAATTTCCTAAATCAATCTAATAAGATAATTTATATGTATCTTGTGAGTTAGACTGACAGTAATATCATTCATAAGTTCCATGGCCCGACTTAGCAATAATGACATCGACCGAAAAAATTATAACGACCAGAACTAATAAAAATGTACGGAACCACCCCGAAAGTACGTTTAACTTATACGTAAATACGTGTTTCGGAATCGCTACACGTTGGGCGAAGTTTTCGACGAATATTATAAGAGTATTGGCCGAGCGCTCAAAAGCGTTGCCATTGAACTAACATGGGATCTGAATGCTGATAATTCTAATGCGGGTGAATAGACCGATGAGTTTATAACTTAAATCGAATTAAGCCATTCGCTACACGCACGTTATCCATTGGACCTGAACATCACAGCACCGAGCTTCTTCATGTCAAGAATGTCACGAAAAACTGTGTGCGTACGGTTAAATAATTTCTTACCATCCGTTCATTGAAATGGAATAACGACATATGCTTTCGTTTTCCAAACTTTCAGCGCGGACTCATAACAGTACATTTTGTAATACCCATCGAAATGTACTCACTCTCATGTGAAAGTTTATTGCAATCCCATAAGGATTTACGAGGAACTCAAAACGTATTTGAACGTACTCAAAACTTATGGAACGCCGCGTTTCAATCGATAAAGTTTTAGCACCGATACCTTGTCGGGAATGGGTTTGCCCTTTTGGGAAAAGACTAGGCCGAGGCCGGTGGCTTTCTCCAAATTTTGTAACGCGTCGAACGCGTTCACCGCGATCTGCAGCCGCGATTTGTATTGATCTTCGACCTTGTTCAATTTCTCAGCTACCTGAAAACGTAACATATTTTCATAGTTTTCCGGGTTATATTTGTTACTATAATACTGTAAAAAAAATACTTCTGTTATGTCCTTGGAGTCCTTCTCTTTCAGTTCTTCGTAAGCGAACAGTTTCTGCTGGTATTTCTCTTCCAGATCCGCCGTTTTCGCTATCGGTTTCAGTACGTGCTCCTGTTTGCGCTTTCTGTGAACATCGGGAGTTTAAGTCATTTTTATATGATGTACTCGTTAGAAGCTTTCGTTTATAATTCATGTGCGTGGCGTTTAATTGAATGCCGGTTTTAATTCTGTCCAATGAGACTATGAAAGATTTCGCATCGCTCACTTGCATCATTGAGATGAGTACAATGAGTACAATGAGCCTAACCTAACATAAACAGCTCAAAAAAATTATTTCCGTACATTTTTTAATAGCGGATAGAGAGGAAAACGAGCGCGACCCACCAAAAAGGAGGTGGTCACCGCCGCCCATGGACACTTGCAACCCCAGATAAGTGACTGTGTGTTACTGGCCTTTTGAGTAATCATAGAATTTCTAATACCGGGGGGAGTGGACTGATAAGGGAGAATATGGGTTGATGGATGAAGGAGTAGGACAATGGATAGAGGAGTATAGTAATGAATAGAGGAGTATGGTAATGGATGGAGGGGAAATGGAATGGATATGGAGAGTGGAGGAATGGATGGAATAATGGATGGAATGGAATGGAATGGATGGAGGAGGTGGAATGGAATAAGTGGAATAATAGATGTAGGAGTGGGGTAACGGATCAGGAGTGGAGTAACGGATGCAGGAGTGGAGTAATGGATGGAAGAGTGGGACAATGGATGCAGGAGTGGTGTAATGAGTGGAGGAGTGGGGTAATATGGACAGTTATGCGATGGAGGAGAAGTGGACGCATTACATAATATTCATAATATTTTGAATCGAAATTAAATCACTATCCCATTTACGTTTTATTCCGAAGTGTCATATAGCCACACCACTTTAAAGAGGGATTATTAATACCCAAGTACACAAACGAATGAAAAACTTTCGCATAGGTATATACATTGAAATAGAAAAGCATAGAAAGATTACTACACAAACAAAATGACCAAACTAAATTGACTTCGTATTAGGCGTGGCATACGATATTGCCTTCACCGCCGCATAGATGTTTACCATGTGTCCTCAATTTTACTCTTTTTATCGTCAATTAGTGTCTTCTTTATTTCTCTTTCTTTCTCTTCGGTTAAGAAATAACAGTGTCATTCGAAATTACATCTAAAAAAGGTAATAATAAGGTCCTTTATAAGAGAATTATGTGGTTTAAAAATATGCCGTGAATCCTCATTTGCATTTGTGCTAGTTATGTGCCCCGAATGAACGTAAATTTGTTCGACGTTATAATTCTGTGTTTTTCTATTTCGATACCTTTATTATATACATTATTAGATACCTTTATTTTTTTTTTTATTTTCTTATCGTGATGAGAAAATAATTATTTATAGGCACATAAATTAGGCAGAGTATTGATAAGCGATAAGACAATTTGCTATAAAGCATACTAGCCACAAATAAACATGAGAATTAAGTAAGTTTAACTGTCGATGTATTATCATCTCCACAAATTCATGTTGTCATTGTGTCAAATATATTTATATAAATTTTCATGTACTCGATTTCAGTGACAGCTGTCAAATATTTTATTGTGATAACGGCATGTAATTTTTTAAGAACAATTTGGATTAAAATTTTCATTATACGACCTTCCTTCAGCCACTCGAAAATAAGTAACTCACTGCCATGCTAATACTTCAGTTGTTGCTTAGCGAATTTTTACGTCTTTCAGTTTATTACGTACCTATAGTACTCGGCGAGCCTTTTTTGCAATATGTTATTCTTGATCTGCAGCTGATTTTTGTCGAAAGTTAGGTCGCGATGAGCTTGAAGATATTCTTCACGATCAATTGCAATTTTAGACCCCAATACTATCGTGCTTTCAGGTTTGGCTGTCCACGAGGATATGATTATTATTTTTCTTAATTTACAGAGAATTTATTTATTTGCTTAAACAAATATTTTTGAGTTCATATATTTTTAAATTTCCAGTTTGGCAAATACGGAAGTGATCCGTTATGCTCTATACAACGGATAAATATCAGTAAATTTTATTAAGAATCGCGTGGAGACGGTTCCGTAGTATAAATCAATGTAATTGTTTTAAAATAATGTCTATTGTTTTAAAACAAAGCCAAATTTATTTATGCTAAATTTTTTTTTCAAAATATTATTTTCGTTTAAATTTTCCTAAACTATGTATAAGGCCATATATCTTATATTGTAAAGGTTAGATTAAATAATTTTGAAGATAAGGACAAAAATAATCGATTTTTAGACATTTTCTATAAAATTGTCTAAAACTTTTATTTTTATAAAAATGCATTTATATTTCTCGTAAGAAACCTTTTCATTTGATACTTTACATAACGTGCTTGAAAAATGTTTTTTGTATTTTCTAATTTTTCCCCCCAAAATTAAACCTTAAATTCAAAATTAATTTGCTTTTGCCTTGCATCTACGATTGCGCAAACTCCGTCTATGTACCGGTTTTAACTTATTTTGGCCAGTATTATAACAAACATTATATACTGTGACAAACGGATAGACAAACTGGCGATTGATCCTATAAGTAAGTGGCGAGTGATTCCGTTTAATTCCTCATCGAAATGTTTTTTTCTATGGACATACGGAACCAAACTCATTATTTATTGGATCTCACAAAGTAAACTTGCCCATAAAATCGACGCGGAAAATTCGTGTCAAGAATAGAAATGAGATCGCCAGATGTCAGCAGCACGCCACCGGACTTAAAATAAATTCCACCTTATGAGCTTTCTGTAGTGCTTTTGCACTTTTTACCGCACCTAGGGGACACATTTTAAAAAGCAATTTCGCCCCTTTTCTCTTAGGTTTCTCGTGGAAATAATTTAGGACCGCGTTTTCAAATGGAACATTTTTTATTTTAGTTGTACTTAGATCTTGGATAAGATGTGTAACTCTGTAATATTATATGCGTGAAGTCTATTATTGGACATTACTTTAATAATTTTAAACAGTTTATATTTATGTACAAGAAGGTCTTAAAATTAGTTATGTTTCGTTAAACATATTAAAAGTCTCCATAAAATTTTACATAGAAGGAAACTCATTAATAACTAGCTAATATTCACTGCCAGGCCAAAAATTTATTAAAATCGGTCAAAGCCTTTTGCACGGTTTGAGTTTTAAGTATGAAATGAATCGACGTACACATCCGATCAAAGGCAACTGAAGTATAAAGGAAATAATTAATTTAACTCGCTTTAGCAAATCGCGCTTTAAGTTAAACAACTTGACAATTTTAGCTCCATCCATCAATGTGCGCCCAAATCATAATGAAAGGAACTGTGTGAATTTTAACAAAGCAATAATTTTCATTATAAAGCTACAAATCAGTCGTAAAATTGTTTCAGCGACAAAGGAACTCATTATGGACCCATAATTGTATTGCCAATAATTTGATTACACGGCCCAATACACAATATTTGATCTATATTACTTATGGTATAATAAAGTAACTTTGACTATGAATGACAAATTTAATACCAATCAAAGAACTTACATGTAAGACTAGCCAAAAATACACTAACACTGTCTTCTTTATCGATTTCCTCGTCAGTTGTTGGTTTTTCGGTCGGTTCTATCTGTTCTTCCTCAGTGCTCTCTTTTTTTGTATCCTACAACATGAATCAAAAGCTTTTCTAAATATATAATGACCTTTTCGTACTTATTTTTTTAACGTCATATGAACATCATAACGTCATCATTTGCTATTCATTATGGACTTGTAATGAATTAGCTATTGTCTACATTGCAATACAAATTAGCATTTATTGCGTGGATGGATTTATTTATATAATAAGATGATACCTACAAGAGCTTAACAAAAGGCAAGTTACTTAAACAAGTTCATTTCATAAGAAATTTTGCAATCATCTGATGATAAATAATAACATCTACGTATGTTATATAGAAAATGGACGTTCAGTTGCAGAATAATTGCATAAATTTCCAATTAGATAAACATAAATAGCAAAAGAACAATCCAGTATAGCACTTCGTAGTAAACAGTAGTAAATGAGAAATTATTGCGGAACCTAATGATAGCCGTAACAATCGTCAAACAAGAAACCAAACTTTCTACTGCAATCGCCATAAAAAAAATCATAAAGTAAGTTCCTATGAATTTCTATGAAACGAAAACGAACATCGTATACCAACTCTCGTAATATTTTAACTCAATGAAAAGCGTTTTCGTGCAAGACCCGCCGCCGTCTGTCACGAAAGCACGTTAATTAAATCGCCCGACAATGTCGTGCGGCGTACCTTTGGCTCGTCCATGTCGCGTGTTCGAATTGAATTACCTCGCCCGTTATCGATTCCGTTAGGGTAACGTCTCAAATTATTTTATTCCATTATCCGTGATGCACAACATGCGGAAGGCTGTCATCGGGCGCCATGGCGACCGAGCAAACGGCGATCGACCAAACGGCCCGCGTGACGGGGAGCCGGGGAATACAAACGGATAAGTTCATTAAAAAAAAAATACACTGGTAAGGAAAGAAAAACAAGGTAGGTAAGTATCGTTTTGAGTTTTAGAATATACAATCTGTTTGCTATTAGAAAGTGAAATGTTTGGAAGATTAAAAAAAAATTCTGCTGTAACATTTAATTTTATGAGAACGAATCGGTAACATGTCAAAGATATCTTAAGTAAAAAAGAATCAGGCCGGATAAAGAAGTCAGTGCGGTGGGGACCGCTGGTTTTACTATTTCGTGAAATCTTACTTTTTACGCAATTCTGCAAAGATAGGTGAATAAAAAAAGTAGAGTTGGATTCTTTACGATAATACTAGCAATATTTACATTTTCCGATTTGCCAATTTAATTTACCATAAATATCAGACTTGTTTTACATCTTAAACTGATTATTTTAACGTCAAAACATAACGCGTACTTCAATCTTAAAAATACATTTATCTATATCTAAGTTCCTTCAGTAATTCCGACGATAGTTCAATTTAAACTAAGCAATGATCGCGCGACATCTCATTTTCAGTGCTGACTTAAGCGGTCTACAACGTCATCGGGTGGAGACAAAATAAGACTTACACATATTTTTGTGTAGTCGCCGAATGGATGTTTACGGTGACGTAATTATTGTTGCAACAGGTTTTTAGTCACCTCACAGCTGTGATACAACACTTTCCCAATTTTTCATTTCAGTCTGAGGGGCTTAGATATTAAGCTCTCCACGCTGGCCTAGAGCGTGTCAGGCGTCACCAAGGCCTGTAGTCTACAATGTGATAGCAACGCGCGAGACCGACGACTTGACGTGTCATTGGTCAATTAATCCGTGGTCAGGCTCGAACCTAGTACCTCCTAGTTCGAAGCAACTTAACCATTGAGCGACCGTCGTCAATGTGTTAGCTCATAATTATTAATGTTTCCCTTTTGAAATGTAACCGCACGAAGCTCTCGAAAGAACACATTTTTCGTCAGACCATTTCGTTGCATGATATTCCGAACCTAACGTAAGACGATCATCGAATTTAAGTCAAAACTAAAGCAACAGCGTTCAAAAACGCATTTATCCATATTCGTTCGCCAACTCCTCCTATCATGGTGGTGTCAACGGTTATAAACTTCATTTCATTCATTCTTACGATTTGAAGTTGATGTATCTTATAAGGTATATTATGTTGCGATAAGTTATTAGAAAATAAAGGATAAAAGGAGGTATTCATTTAATGAAAAGGATTAGATTATATTTCTGGAACCCTCACTGCTCAAAGTCGTGAAACTGTTACGCGTGAACTATAAAAATAATTCTACTGCACGCAATTATATTGACATTTCTTCTTCATTTAGGTATAATTTCATATTATGAAAATGAACTAAAATTAATCTCTTACCAAAAACTTATGCTTACTATCATTGCAAACGCATGATAGATTTTGATACATGTAATTGATTTTTATCGTGTAATGATTACATTCCCTATTAAAACGTTTCTATTGACATGACATGGATGCTATAACCATACCTTATAACGCGTTTTTAAGAGGGCCTGTGGTGAAAAAGAAAGGTCTGAATGCGTCTGTGGGGGTCTCATAAAATAAGCCCTTTCATAGCTTATTTTATGAAACTAATCTGAAACGCCCACTAACGGACATGAAACTGCGCATGACCGCAAACTAAGAACGTGGAGCCGATTTACATATTTTTCGTGGTTCGCGCCTCGTTCCGCATTTTTACTCGCTATTTTGGCCCGCGACAAAGGAGCGGTACGCGCGAAATAGACGCGAACGCTAACGCGAAAACACGCCACATTCGCGCGCACCTCATGCGCCTCCCAAGCGATAGCGGAAGGTTGTTTGTATGTGGTTCGTTGCATCAGGTCTTAAAAATGAACGTCGTGTGGAATAACGAGTTACAATTATCGTTTAAAGATTTTTTTCAAAATGAACCTCGGATATGACATCCAAATATAAAAAAAATTTAAATACGTAAGAACAATAACTCTCAAAATAGAATTGTGACTTTAACGGCAATTATGGTGGTGGAATTATTAAAGAAAAATATTGTCAACTACAATGTTCTTCTTTTCTATATTTTTGATAGGTTTCCTATTTATTGTTGTATATAAAACAATAATTATAATAGGCTCAAGCATAATTTATTAGAAATTCCGCAGTCGCTAACTCTGGATCCAGTTCTTCGAATGCGCATACCGTTCTGAGAACTAACTGCGAAACATTGTGAGTGTGGTTCAAGATAGTTTCTTGCCGCAATGCTCGCAAGAGCGCACAGCACACAAAAGACAGACTTCTCCCAGACAGAAGCTTAAATATTTGTTGGAGGCTACTAGGTACAAAGCAAAAAAATATCCATTACACGAAAAATAACAAAATAATTTACGCTTTCCAAGAAAATTAAAACGACAAGATTTTGTTATTGCCAGCTTATTTTTTTTTGATAAACTATAGTAATTATTAATAAAATTAGAAATAACATGAAATAAACCCATTTGTATAATCCTGTACTCATGATGGTCGTATAGTCAAAATACATTATATATACTAATATGTCATCAACAGCTTTTAAATGCCAAAAAACAGTCAGAATTTATAAAAAAATATAATTCAAAGAATACAACTATTTGACAAAACCTTGATTGACATTAGCCATTTATGTATATTTTTATTCATTCCAATATAACACTATCTGCGTACAGAAAGTGAGATCGAATTGAATTTGAAAATGTAAACGTACGATGTACAGATCGGACGCATTATTTATGTTAAACGTTATTTATTAAGTGAGTAAATCTAAATAAAATGTCTTGTCAGACGTCAGTGTCATTTGCCTATTAACAATATAGAGTATACTTCTCACCACCGTCTATTCTATTAATAACATCTAACGTCTCGCTCTTTGTTACATCCCGACAGACAACTTTATATTGTAGAATTTACGAGTAGCCGGCCCGGTATGCGCTGTCCGATCGCCATTGGCAAACATTTCCGATGACAAATACCTTACAGACTTCCAATTTACCTCAGCAGTTAGGTTTTTTTAGCACACTAACCTTTGTTGACGTTGGCAGTGTCACTGTTCGGTGCTGGGACGGTGCCAGACTTTCGACAATGCGACTCTCGAAATAGACTCTCGCTTTCGAGTGATCGAACCCGTTTCGGCCCGTGATGGTCTCTCTGAAAGGATTATTGCCGTGTTCGAAGCCTCGTAGATTTCCCGAATTTTAATATTGAATCGGGTTGCATGAAAACATAGTGGCTTAATAATAATGCCTAAATAGGCATTATTATAAATAGGCACTTAAATAAGTGGCACATTGGATCAACAAAGACACGTTTGAGTTAAAGTAAACGAAGTCAGTCGAATTGACAGTTTGGCGTCCTAAATTTATTTGCTTTTCATACTCTAATAATAATTTTTTTTTTTTTGACCGAACTTGTAAATCATAACTCTAACATAGTAACCGCTACGCAAGGAGTGAATGCTACGCTACGCGAGCTGTAGCATTCAAAGTAACAAGCACTACGAAGACGTGTAGTTTGTGACGTATGCTTGTTTTACAAATAGTGTTTAATGAGTAACAAACGTATATATAAGGGGCGTCAATATTTCTTTGATACTTGATTTAATTCAATTATTTTATTGTTGGTCTATAACATGAAATTAGTAAAGTTCCTTTGTCTCTATAATTTCTTAGAGTTTTATATTTTAGTGAGAATAGATGAGCGGTGACGAGGTTCACCACCCGACATACCTAGCTCCCTGGAAGGGCGAAACGGGGACTAGAGCTAATCTGAATGTGTGGCGATATAGATGATAAAATTCCTTATCAGGAATTCTTAGATATCTCTAAGAAGTGAAGGAAAACAGACGACTAAAAGGAAAAACAATAAAACTTAAAGAAAAGGTGACAGCTGTCTTTTCCAAAAGAAAAGGTAGTGGTAGGGCCTTTCAAGAAAGATCCTTCGATTCGTATCGGTCTGGCATTGACCAGAATTAGTGAGGATGACGGGGTGTTGGCTTCATCTTAAGAGAATGATTATCTCAATGTATAAACAGTTACGATTGTGAAAGTCCATGGTTCCTCTGGCTTTGAGTTAAGACTGGGCTGACAATTTTTAATTTAAGCGCCTACGCCCCATATATGTCCAAACCGCTCGAGGAGCGGGAGCAGTTTTTGGCTAATGTATAAGATATATTAGGGAAATGGGTCAAAAATTAAAGGATAGGCTAGGTGTTTTTAATAGACGTATGGGTGTGCAACGGGATATATAAGAGAGTCTTAGATATATTTGGAGACAAAAGACTAAATGACAATTGTAATTGCTTTCTCCTACTGAGTCAAGAATTGAACTTGTATGTGACAAACAATACGCATGAGCACAGAAGAATACACTTATTATAGTCAGCGGAGAAGAAAAGACAAAAGCGTAATATACATTATAAATAGGAGAACGTACATTGGCATTAACACTGGCATATACTACTTCTTAATTGTCTGTCGAATTAAAGATGCGATGCGAAAACACCATGCAAAGATGGCTATTACAAAGATAGAACGACTAAAAGGTGGTAAGTTTCAGGATAAGAATGTAAAAAGTGACGTATTTAAAGCAATTGAAAGATAACTTGGGTGAAATCAAACAATACGAATGTCTGAAATTCGACGAATTGTGGAAGGTAACGAAATGTGTTATAATAGACGAGACAAAAAAAGTATGTGGAGTGATTAAGGGAACAAATGTTAATAAGAAAGATAATTAATGATGGAACTTAATAGTAAAAATAAAAGCTGGTGCAAAAAAATAAGGCATGGTTTTACTATTCAAAAAGGCCAACCGTAAACTACTACAAAAATACACTGAATAAATAAAATAAAAGAGGCTAAAAGTATATATAATGATGTTACACTGCGAGATAAAGAACGCGGGAAAATAAAAGAGAACGAAATAAAAGTTCTTTTGTCACGTGCGCTATGACAATAGATTTTCGGATAATTTTCGAGCAAACCAAAAAATTCTCTAAAATGTGGTAAAAAAGGGCTAGAATAATTCCGCAACGAGTATAAACGTAATTAAAGATGATGATGGATGGTTACTGAATGAAGAGAACAATGAGAAAGAGCGTCGGAAAAATGATTTCAAAGATGTAAAAACAACTGAGAATACAGATGCAGATGGCAGTGTTACTGCAACTGAATATAAATGATAATAAAAATAAAATTGAAATTATCATGGATGAAAGTACTAAACGTCGGAAAGTAGCAAAAGTTGTCGAATACGATAAGGTTTCATTAGAGATGATGAGAAGTGATGGGTGTGTTGTGGTAAATCTGTTATAAGCGCCAGAAAAACCGGTTGCCTAAAGTTGAGTGCAAAGTCGTCATTGTATTACTCTATAAGGGGAAAGGCTCACAACCTCTGTGACTCGTTGGCAAAATGTATGTGAATATCATTATTAAGTGTTAAAAATGTGATTGAAAATAGCATTCCGGATGCATAAGGGGGATTTTGAAAAGGGATTGTGTGTATGGATGAAGTTTTTCTCTGCGAAATCTTATGGAAGTTTTTGTCCTATATATATATATGCGCGTGTGTATGTGTAAGGTTAATATATTCTCTCTCGAATTTTAAAATTAAATATAAATTCTTACTTTCTATATTTATAGAAGGTCTGGTGCGTTACTGACCTCTTGGAAGGGATATCGTATCTCATGGAGGGGGATCGGGATGATGGAGAGAAGGGGGAATGCGTTATCGGAATTGTTACTCACGCAACAGCGAAAGCTGTTACTTCACGTTCGTATTCAGTAAAAGTGAGATATTTCGTACTCACAAAAAACAAGTGAAAGAGTTTGTTTATTTGCGTAGATTGTTTACAAACGATGGTAAATGTGACAAGATTGATTGATTTTAACAAAACAAATATCTCATTATATATTCACCTAACATTTATTTATATTTATTTCAAACTAATTTCCACCTGAAGAAACAACTACGTCAAAAGCTGTGTACTGGAAGCATAATTACATCGTTGTTTATATTTTTGAATTTAATTTAAATAAGATTGTCAACACCCCCCTTTGCGGATATAATTACTTTTGTATAATTTCGGATATTATCATTTGCTATTAGCAATTGAATAGCTAAATATTACATCGATGTCAATTGTTTATTGTTAATTATACATTAATAACAGTTTGCCATATCTAAGAATATAATACGGTAATACGTACTTTAAGACATTTTTAAGTATGTTCTGTATAAAAATAAATAAATAAAAGACAAGTAGCTTGATTTGTAAATTTAATAATAAAAAGGAGTTACAAAACAAGAAAAAGGCCTGCAACGCCATCGCACACAATAACACAAGTAGATTGGAATATAAAAATACCATTGCAACCAGCACGATGGTTACGCATGCTAGTTTTGACTAGGACGACGAGATTTAGTGTTAAACTGCCCCGAGGCGTGATTTTGAGTCACTGAACACATTAGCGCTACTATTTAAGGGCATTAACGACATTTGGTATCTCACTTATTTCATTGTATCAAACAGCATCAACCTTAAGGTAAAAACATTATCGCTGCTACCTATTTAAAGGAGATCCAGTATTGATTACATTTATAAACGATCAGAAACAAAAGTTGACTAGAGATGTCGCTGAAGTGGTTTTACAGGAATTCCTCCAAGATGGTCCCATCCTCATAAGTATGATGAAGCTAGGTCTATATCTAGAGTCACTGCACTAGTTGCTTAAAGCTTATTTTGTGATGGTGATGAATATATTTGTTTGATAATGATGAATTAAAAAAATACGTCATATAATACTTCTTAGTACTATATCCAGAATCAAAACTAAAGCTAATTATAATGCGAGTTTACAAGTAAGAAAATTCCTCTGAGTGACAATGTTAACTGCAAGAGTTTGGATTTTTAGGAAAACAAATTTCGTTCAATAATTTATAACAATCGAAGTTTGATTGGTGTTCCACTACAATTAAATAATATTTTTTAGCTAACGTGTTTATTAAAGCCTAAAACTCTTTTTATAATATTTTCTAAGCGTTAGCTATCTAATTATAAACGAATATTCAATATGTTCATGTTCGTGAAGAACAAAGTTGGGACACCACATATTACATAATTTTTTTTACAAAAACGTTTACATTTCCTATACGAGGCTAATGACTCCACTATTACAAATGGAGTTTCATACGATACAATAATAATAGTCTTCGTAAAGTCTTCCGCAATAGTTATAACTATCAAATAAATATATAAATGAGCAAAATTATCCAAAGAATGACTAATTTTACTTGATAGACTACACCGACGTCGACTACACGGTACATACATAAGCGAACGGTAAAGATGAGTAATGTGTACTATTCACTAATTCAATAAAGCAAAGGTACGTAATACGCAGGACACGTTGATTCCAGCATAGCATATGGAAGACATGGGGACATCGTTGCGTGTGATGATCGATTGAGCACGGTTCCGTATATGACAAGCACCCCGCGTCGTCAGCGACCTCTTATAGGTTTCCTGGATATAGCCTCGGCGTCATCGCCCGATGATCGTGGGCTCATCGGCCATGGCGAGTTCGTCGGTCGCCGCCTTGTCGCCTTTCCTCTTGCGCGAGTACCAGAAGAAGGACGCTGTGGCCACGAAGTTGACTAGAACGACGAACCAGGCCAGGAAGTAGCTGACGCCGTAGCTGGAAGGGAAAGACGAACGTAAACCACGGCGATCTTAGTGAAGCCGTTGCTCAGTCAGTCAGGTCGATTGCAAGCTCCTCAAAGGAGGTCTAGACATATATGGCTCACCAGATAGAAATGTGAAATAAAACTTCTTCCAATGAGATTTGAAGTTTCTTTTATTTATTTGCGAGCGAACGATCAGTGCTTAATTAAATTGTATCAGCTTTCAATGACCTCATTTCTAAAACACACTCTTGCGCAATCTTTTTATTTCCTTGGCTCTTGAGCCTTCCCGCCGAGCCAGCGTGGGTTGAAAACTGATCACAATCGTTGTCATCAATCTCAAGACAACGTCCGAGATTAACGAACGTGTCCCACATGCGGTGCAAATGTTTCAATTTAAGTTTAAAGTGCAATATCGTCCGTAATCGGGGTCGAACCCAGCGCCTCCTTCTTCGAAGGTATCATCTGTATCCAGTGAGCTACCGTCGCTCGTGTATTCATGTATTGTAGAGTCATTACTATTTCATTTAAATGGAAATGAAGATATTGTTTAAATTAAAAACAATAATTTTACTAAAAGTGACTAAATTAGGATTGTATAATGGAATAAAATGTAATCGTCTTTAACTGAAATTTCTCGAGAAACAAAATTGATAACCGCTATGGGATAAAATGTAGAAGTAAAAAGAAAACACTAAAAATCATTAGAGATGTAAAATCACAAATAAATAAATGTATCTATAATTTTAATATACTTACTGGTGACTAGCCTCTTTTGGGTACATGTGAACGATGTTGTTTTTCAAATGTTCCACGACTGACATTGAGACTTGAACCACTATGAACGTGCACAAAGCTGTAACAGAAGTAAAAACTATCAGGATAAGTAATTTATCAGAAAAGTATCATATTTTTTTTCCAACTTCAAATTTGATATTCTTTTTAGGTTTGATGAAGAAAATGATAATGTTGGATTTTATCTTTGCGTATAACATGCAAGGGAAATATTTTGATAAAAATATAAATAATTTCATCGTATATTTATGGTACGCTTCATCAGTTAAGCTATTTATAGATTGTCGAATATTATTCAGAGTTCAAAGTACTTCGATAAATAACTGATGCTAAAATTTCATTATGTATTGTTCACACCGAAACAGTTAATGAGAAAATGACTCACAAATGTGTTCATTAGTACCCAGCGGATTTGGCTGCGATCAGTGATGGTCTTTTTTTTGTCTCTGTCGTAAACACCGCCGTTCGAAAAATTCTTTTAGTTTATTACGATCTCTTTTAGAAATGAAATAGTAAACATATAACATATGACACTATTTACGCGCTAAATCATAGTTTATGAATTCCATCACCTGAATGTAAAGCTTCTAGCAATTCTATCTCTATTCTAAAGAAAATTAATTTTCTTGTTTTGTTCTTATTATATTTTATTACAGGAATTGAGATCTGGAGCCCTTGGTGGTGGTCCAGTCTGAATAGCCGGCTGTTAACGATCGACTGTCCCCAACGAGGTGGGAACCCATAAATGGCTTTGAAGGCAGCGTTTTCTTTTTTAGTCTTGTTAACGGAAATGGACAATACCATTTTTTAGTGGACAGCCACTATCTTTGTTAAAATCACTTTGGTCAGTTAATAAAAGTTGGTAGCCGTTAACATTACGTTCAAAACACCTGAGGTTTTAGCCACCATTGCCCTTATTAAATTACCGATAATATTAAAATGCTTTTCGCCTCGTCCCTTCTATCTGTCACTCATGTGGTTTGGACATCTTTTCCTGAAACCACTTTGTCCCATTATGTGAATACATGTTTTTCTGCTATCATTTTGTTTGATAATCTGAACTAGGTAATATTGCTTATAAAAAAATGATTATTGTTACGTCTAACGAAAACACGTTTATCGAAAGGTAATTTAAACAAAAAAATAAATATTTGACTAAGAGTTTTGAGGGTAAATCGAAATTAGAACTGAAAGTTTTTCAAAGAAACTAAAATTTTGTTGACAATTGTTTGAAAAATTGCTATATTATTTAACAAAAAATAACTTTATGTATACTAATGTCATAAGTATGGAAGTAGCTTTTTTTATCTGACTGTTGCGCTTTCACGGCTAAGTTGCTGAACAGCTATTAATGAAATTTGGTACACCGATAAAACGTACTATCGTATGAAATTTAAGTTATTTTCTGTCTAATTCTAAATATTTGCCCATAGGACTTTGTACTCTTAGCAATGATATAATAAATTTTGATGGAATTTTGTGTCATTATTTGTTATCTTATAAAACATAGCTTATTTTTATTTATATATCTATTTGTCTGTATAAATTCTTACAACCATAAAATTTTAAAATCATTATTTTTAATTTTATTTCATTTTTTATACAAATCGTTTACATTTACAAGATCTTTTCAAACTTTATAACCCATTATTTCAAAATTTAAAATGATAAAATCACTGAAACATATTTCGAAAAAACACCGGTTGTTACAAGTAAAATTTGTATAACATAACTCTAGCATTACTGAATTTTAATTATGTCACACTAAACAAATATGGCATAGAAAATTTAATGTAGAGCGTAGCGAATCGCTCATTTGACATAACTATTCGTTATGATCGTAAACAAAACTGGTGGTAAATCAAAGGAACACTCAACGAAAATATGAAATTCAGTAAAAGGAAAGCGATCTGCGCCGAAGCAGTGGAAGCGGCAACGCCGTACGCGGTCGGCGAACTTACTGCTGATGAAGTGTATGCCGGCCGCCAGCCGCTTGAACATGTAGCGGGGGTTGCGGAAGGTGTACACGGAGAAGCCGCAACCCATCGCCATCACGAACAGGCTGATGATGCCGAAGGACACCATCGTGCGCACGTAGTCTGCGTCGACGGGGAGACGTTTAATGTATTCGGAAATTAACATAATAATAGAGCAGTATAATAAACAATTCTATATTTATAAACGAATTTAAATAATAATTATAATAATGATCATACTGATTGTACTTGTCTCTATAATAAATAAGCTTTTATAAAAAAAAATATTTTGATAAATCTCATTCGTTCTTATTATTTTAAATTATTTAAAAAAAAGTAAAAATGGTTTATAACCTAAATAAGTTTCACTTTTTACGCATATATACTATATAATACGTAAAAATATATACATTTTATTGACGAATATATATTTTTTTATTTAACAAACACAGCAAGAATATTTAAACACAGCAAGAATATTGTTTTTTAGATGACTACAAAAACGACTAAAATGAAAAGGTTCCAAACTGCAAATTAAACAGAGAAAACTGGAACGCTATAAAATAAAAGGTATTAACTTTTCCAAAAAAATGTGGTAAGTAATTTTAGTTGGTTCAAGGTTCTTGAATTTTTAACAGATTTTAATTTTATTTTTGTGTTTGTTGTCATTTACCTTAGATATTTCATCAACAAATATAATATATTCAGTATTAGTCAATCACTCCATTGCGCATAGTAGAATAACAGTATTATTAATATTATTATTTGATATGATACGGACGCACAAGTACATGAAATTAAATGCAAGTTAAATTATACTGCGATAGTTATGTAAATTAAAACGTCTTATTAAGCGGCCTGCGTATTGTTTAAATAAAAAAGAGTTCTAGTTAATAAACAATTTAAAACTTTCAAGAAGACGTTGTGATAAAATTGAAGCAAAGAAACGTCGTAAACCAGTTTCACAATTAATATTTTGTAGACGGAACTTTGAAAAAAAAATTCGTCAAACTTCCTGTCAATATAAAAATGGTTGTTTGATGACCAGTCTTTGACTTCAAACCACATGCAGAAAACTTATTAAAGTAAGATTTTTTTCCTTTACCACTGTCCATTGGCTTTTATTTAATTTTGAGTGTTAATAAATGCCTCACTTAAGAACTAACTTTAAGCAGTCTTCACTGGTCAGTTAGCCATTAACATACTACTTATGAATATCCTTTGTTATTAACTTAACTTAGTATTCAAATCTAGTTCTGTTCTAAAATGATTTTACTAAATGTATTTTTCACTTGCTTAACTCAGTTTCGACGTTAATTAATCTAGTAAAAATATTATATTCAATAGTTCTAAATTAATTCTGTTTACTTAATTAATTCTGTTCTATTAATTATGATAGATGGGAAATTCCAAAACTACATATCACTTACTCGCTACAGTCTCATAATGCGGACTTAGAGTCGAAGGCGGCGACAAATAATTAGTGCAATCTGTAACAAGAAGAAAATATTTTTAATATATCAATAATACAATAAAATCTCACGTCTGTTTCCCAGAAGAACAATAACAGATTTCCTGTACATGATAAGATCTTTACATATATCTACCTTCACTGACATCCATCAATCATTTCATGCAAACTCGACTATTTCAGGCGTTTAAAATTCGTTCATTCTTTACTATGTTATCAATTTAGCATGCATGAGGTTTTCTAGAGTACCTCTCGTCGACCCTTCTATCGTACACATTCACTCGATAAAATTATTTTGTCAGTATATTTTCATTCATCTTTTACGAATAGCTAAGCCATCGTAACCATCGAAATAGAAAAGTATAGAATTATAATGTCGAACAAATTTATTTTCATTTGTGGCACATAACTCACACAAATGTAAGTGAGGATATATGATATATTTTTAAACCAAATAAATCTCTTAAAGGACCTTATTATTATCTTGTTTAGATGTAATTTCGAATGACACTATTATTTCTTTAACCGAAGAGAAAGAAAGAGAAAGGATGAAGATACTCGCAGACGATAGAAATAGAAAGAGTAAGGACACGTGGTGAACGTCTGTGTGGCGGCGAAGCCAATGTCGTATGCCACGCCCACTACGAATCCAATTTCCTTTGGTCACTCCGTTTATGTAGGAATACTTCTATGGTTTTTTTATTTCGATGAGCATAACATAGCTTTTTTACTTTAGTCACTACATATTTTAAAATTTACTATCATTTTGATATCATTATTCCTATATAGATATATTTTTCAAAGACATATATACTGTTTAAGAATCGCATCTCAAATACATTGGTTCTATTGTTATTTTTCTTCCAGCATACTCAACTTTTCCTATAGCATATAAATTCCGTTATTAATAGGCATAAGCACTTAAAGTCATTTTTTTTACTGCTCATAACAGCAAAGCCTCATTCACTTTATTTCCTCGTTTATTCTCTTTTCAATATTTCTATCGTGTTTACCCTAATTAGTAAACAAAATATCTAAGTTGACAGACATTTGAACTTGTTTTCTTCTCCCACCTTTTATATATAAATTGCATTCAGTCATATATTCTTTTCGCTTCTTTTAATACTAACCTTAGTCTTGCTAACATATACTTTCATAACTTTTTTTTTTAATTCTGTTAAGAGAAGACACATTTTCATTTCATATTCCTCTTATTTGCCATCGTCTGCAACTTGCATGCCGATGGCGCAAAGATTACTTGGTTATCGGTGTGCAAGAGGCATTTAATGTAATGCACATTCATACTCTTTCAAATGAAATAGATATCCATCCATAAATGAGTTGAGTAGTGATGGTGAAGCTACGCATCTCTGTCTGACATCTTTCCGGATGATAAACCAGTCAATATATACCCCCTTCATTCTAACGGAGGCATTGGAACTTCAATATAGAAATGGCAGTGCTGTTCTCAATTCGATACTCTCGTCATACATGGATAGGATTTTCCATAGACTGTTTGTTTCCACTCAATCGTTTTTGTAGTTCTATAAAGTACAGAAAGTTTTTTGGTCCTTTGCCATAAATCTAACCTGTATACCCCGTCATTTTTTGTTTATTTTTTTATATTTACAATTTTTCCATCTTAATTTCATTTTCATTTCCATCATCATTCATATATTCAGTTGTAGTAGCATTGCCATCCGCAGCTCTATCCTCAAATGAAAACATACTAAAATTATATGCGTATTACTAAATCGGCACCAGCGTGAGTTCCAACACTTCAGTTTTATCATAGAATATATTCGAAATCAGGAGATAATTAAGATGCTGATGAAAAATTCGATAGCAAAATACATTCTCGAAAGACATTCACGGACGCCCCGAGCACCGCTGACCAGGTAATGCGAGAAAGATGACGCTTTGTTTGCGTCGAAATAATAGCGTAGTTTTAACAATTCATGGTTATAAAGACCCAACAAAAATTTGTTTATTTTAGTCAACTTTCGGTTTTAGTTAAGTTTATAAATTATTTCAGGTCTGGTAATGTCAAATGATACCCGAACAGTTCATACAATACAATGAGATCATTGTCAATAGTAAATTTGAAACTGATGTATTATCGATATTAAAACGCCCTTCGCACTAACAATTTGTCAGAGCTTCAAATCAAGATAACGGTTAACCTTGCAAGTCTTGAAGTTTCACGACTGTTTTGAACTATAGTGTTTTAAGCTTGGAAAGTAAGATAACATTTTTTCTAACTCTCATAGATAGTCGCATAACTTTGTTTTCGTGATATGTTTTTACATTTTCATTTTTAAATTTTTAGAATGGTTAGTTTTAAAGAATCGATAAGTTCAGAAACCTAAAATCATTTTAAAAACCTATTTTCTTAAACTTTCGATAACGACATATTTTGATCAATTTAATCAAATTCAATGAGATTTATGACGTTATAGGCATAAAATTAAGCGTAAAAAAAATATATTTTAAAATAGATTTTTAAATAATGTATATATTATTATGGAAACAACAAAAATATTTTATGGAAAATTAATCGTTTACAAAGAAATGAATCGATTTCGATCAAGTTCACTAATATAATCGCAATTTTAATAGGAGCAAAGCTGATGATATTTTTAGTCGTTCCAATAGGAAGTTGTCAGAAAACCTTTCAAGACCTTAAAAAACGTCGATATTTGACGAAATCTCGATCTCGATTGAAAAGAATAATTTCCTAAGTTTCTTGAAAATTTTCGATTTTCATAGCAATAAAACTAAAAAAGTGTTCAATCTTGAAACGGCTGAAGTACGTTTTCATACGGTAGACGAGCAAAATCGTCAGTTAAGAAGTGCCCTCGATATCGGGAACGCTTCCGGAGTATCTCCCTGAAGGGTGGCCGACGGCCGTCGTCGATGGCACGTCGGCGTCAGAACTTTAAGCTTCTTAAATAAAGCTTTTTGTGCTATATTTATATAAAGGCGTAACGTAAAAAAAATATAAGACGCATCAAGACGGAATAAAAAATTTTCTGGGACTAAATTACTGTCATTGATATTTTATAGGAAATCCGATAAACATTTTCGTAATACCATGGATATATTAATAAATATTAGCAAAGTTAACTATCTAATGCATGTAGTAAATAAGAATACGTATTAATAAATAATATATAATACACATTTTCAAATTATTGTGGTAGGATTTTAATTGCCTTATTTCGACGAAAAGTACTTTTTAATTTAGAAAAGGATCCACTTACACGCACATACATATTTATAAATCAAAACGTCGACAAATGGATTTTAGAAAATCGAGATGAAATTAAATCAATTTGAAAGTAAAAAAAGAAGCCAATAGACAATAATTTCAGAGTTCACAGTAATACGTGGTAGCATTCGGCGTACCGTCGGAGTGGACGGAAGATGACCGTTGACAACCGAACTAAAGTCGAAAAATTTAATAGAAACGTATGGCTCATACAATTATAGCGAGCTGAATTACTTTACGGACCATCAAAGTTCTATGTTCGCATATTTTTTACATGGTGAAAAGAATAACTTGTAGATTTTTTAAGAAATTTTAAATTTCTCTAATAAGAGCTTAAAAGCGACCGGTTCGAGGCACTTCTCGCGAGTAACTTTCAGAATACTGCTTTCAAAACAGCCATGAAAAACACGAATTATATTTTGTTACCTGCTGTTGTGTTTCATATCATGTCTGACCTTTTTTGAGTCTGCTGGGTACAGCATTGTGACGAGCTTCATTCTTTTGACCCTTGGTCATATTATGGAGAAAGCGTGGTTTCCGGGTGAGGCTGATAACGGTTTTTGTTTTCTAAAGTGATGCGACTTAAATGAAATGATCGAGATGCGAATACAGAGGCACGGGCCACGCTTTGTAGTGATCACTTGTATAATGCCGTCTTGTAAATAAATAAAACTACTTTGGTATATTTTACTGATCGTTTGATTTTTAAAACCTTAAATATTCTAAGTCCAAAAATATATTTTAAAGTTATTATTGAACTTTCTCTGTATCGCGCATTTGCTCTGCTTTTATAAGATAATTAATGCAAGTTTATTGTCCTGTATATTTATCAAGAGTGCAACTTGTCTCGTAGAATTCGAGGCGGAGCCGCTGAAATGTCACGGAAGGTCACACGTCCGTCTGTTTTTTTTTTTCGATCATTAGGAGCACAACATCGATATTTTTGTTATTGGCAGCGGTGGACGGACTAACTTCAGGCAATTCGTCCCTGAGATTGACACGACCGCACTTGAACTCCGCAAACCAGCTGTAAATTGTCATTTAGCTTTGAGTTTCTCCAAAAGCACTCTGTAGCCAATTGAGGTCGTTCTTAGCTGTCAAATTACGCTCCAAGTCGTTGAAAAACATGCAATACAATTTTGTGACGCGCGAATTTAAAAATTACGCCACAATAAAAAACAAATGGGCGAATCAGAAACAGTGTACTGTATGTTTGTAAGTATGGTATGTAAATATTTTAAACAATGTTTTTGTCCTCGGCAAAACTAAGTTTCCGGAACTCGCCCTTTGGAATAAAATGCAATTTCAATGAAGAAGAACGTTTTGTACTAATTTTATAATATAACAAATGAATAAAACCTATTTAGTTAAACTGCAATATTTAAATGGGAAAAAATATGATGAAAACTAAAAATAAACAGTTAGTAATTTAATGTAAATCCTTTTATAATTTGTAGTAAGGGGCCATCCATAAATTACGTCACATAAATTATAAGGTTATTGACCCCCTTGTCACAAGTGGTCATACGTAAATGAAAACAGTAGTTTTTACATATTTTTTTTTCAAAATACTATTGGACAAAACAAAAGAAATAAACCTTTTTCGTTTTCGTATTCTAGATTTGACGTCACAAAGCTTTTGACCTGTTCCTTGTCGCGCATTGTCACATTTCGTTGACCGCCAAACGTGTGACATAATTTATGGATGGCCCCTAACGGTTTCCTTTAATTATATACATCAAACGAAACCAAAAATACAAGGGCTATTTCTAAATGAAAACGATATAGTTTTTCATATTTAAAATTATGTTTCAATGAGGTTTTCGGGAATTTTTTTATAAAAAATTGAGGTTTTGTTGTATCATTTTCAAAATTATGCGATTTAATGTGAAAAACGGAATATATTACAATATATAAAATATTTTATTTTTATCATAATCAAACTTGATTATTTTGAGCCAGCCGCAATTATTGTTCAGTATGGAAATATGCGAATGTAAAGACCACATCTAGAGACCGACTTAAATGGATTTTTTATTCGATTTAATTGCCACGCTTAAACACTTAAACATATTAAATCCCTTACTGTGCCTATATACATTCCGCACGTCAAAACGAATAAACTTCTTATGAATATATTCGGTGTAAGGTCGAAAAGGGCAATAAATAATAATAAGACTCGATTAAAAACGATCGAGAACGTGGAGGCGTACGCCGTCGCTGGCCGCCAAGGAAAAGTTTTCCTCTCCCATGCAATAAGGGGATTTCCCTTCTTTTAATCTAAAACTTGAACCGATACGGGCGGAAGTAGGTCCGGTCGGATGTTCGTACGTTCTTGGAAAGGGTTCACCGTTAACTTTGCCTCTAAATCCATTCGCCTCCAGCTGCTCGTTCCAATTTGTTGTTTAGGGACGTTTCCGTCAAGCAATCTCATTTATAAAAATGGAATTGTCTCGAACTCCGTGATCGTACTATAAAACTTATCGGTTTACAAAGAGAAAAAAATATGAGTACGTGTAACTTTTAGGTGTGATTGAAGTAAAACTTTTTTTATTTGTCGTTCTGACAGATTTTACGACTAAATTGAAAATCAATAAATCGCAAGTACTAGACTGTGGTGTACAGATCGAGATCGGGATCGTGACTGAAAGAGAAATAAATAGATTGACATAAAAATAAATGAAGTAATTAATTTTATACCCATCCAGACGAAACTGTGGACACAGTTAATTATTAATAAAATTAAATGAATAAACATATAGGTTTACATATAAGGCTGCCGTCTTGAAATAATGGTCTATATTAACTTGAATGTTTATAGTTTGACGGCAATATCAAAATTGAAAACTCGGAAACTGAGTGAAAGGATTATAAATACTGAAAGTTCCGTTGAAAAATCGCTTTCAGTTATTCTCGAGTCGTGCCTAAGTAGATTTACTTCAGAAAGAAAAAGAAATAAGGGTTAGTGGTGATTTTGTGGACACCCTCAAGACGAGTTATTCAAATTTTAGTACTTACTAAAGAAGTATACGTTCCTTACAAACACGTTGTAAGTACATGTATCGTGTAAACATACACACAGACCTCATCTTTGTTTTATATGATTTCTCTCGATTTACATACAATTTCCTTATGTCAACGTCTAGCAATCGTTAAAGGAATAGTATCACGTATGGAAAACACAAAAATAATTGCACGGTCCACGCAGCGTCTAGACTAGTGGCGTTAAATATTGTAGACAGTGAAATGACACCATTACGAATTCATTGACCGACGCCATTTTCGTGACGTGAGGATTTTGCAGCATAAAAGCTATTATCACATTATAATAGAGGCAAGTAAGTATTTTATATGAAATCTTATGATTCGATATTCCTTTTGCAGAACTATTTGATTATGTAAGCCATGTGATATTAATAATTATCCCTGTTACATTCAACAAATATTTTAGTAGAAATATTCTATTAATTCTTTTAAAAAAAAAATAGTTGTTTTAAATGCTTTTTATGTTTCATGTTGACTTAAAAGTTACAGAATCAAAAGAATATGGCACAATTTAACTCACAATAATCTTGCAATAAATACTAAACGCGACATAATAAGTATGTATATTTGTTCGTGTGGTAAACTTCATTCCTAATGTATGAGACATGGCAAAAAACGTATGACTACTGATCCGTTATTAGAATAAAGTCCAATCCAAAAATATTTTGCAATGTTAAATATCCGTCACAAATCCGGTTTGCAAAAAACAATACAGCCTTTAAAGATTGAGTAGCATATGTTTCCTCTTAATAATGGCCTGGAAGTCCACAAGACCGATATGAATAGACCTCGAGCCGACTTAATTTTACATCATTCGAATCTCGTCTGGACATTGCAATGCAATTTATTGTCCACTGATAATGATTCCAGGGTCTTTACATTCTTAGTCGAAGTGTGACTAACAAATTATTCTTGTATAAACTATGCAAATTATTCTTATTCTTTTTAATATAAAAGTTCTACAATTCGTGTAGATTAAATTCGCATTCACTCTCACATTAAATTAATTCACCGTATTTCTACTATTACGGTTAAAAAGCTCCTCTGTGCTTCTGCTTAGATCGTCCCGTTGGACTTATATAAATGAATGAAAATATAAAGGTAGATAGATTATAGGTAATTTTAATTCTGTGTATATTAGGTTTTACTAATAGCCGTTTAAAGTAGTTTCTATTGACAAATCACAGTAATATCCCCAAACTCCTAACTGATAAGGAGTACTGTGGCATCATCATCATCAGGTCAGTAGCATGAGATGATGATGGCAAACATTTGAATAAATAAAAAAAATTGCTCAAACATAGGTGCCTATAATATTTGAGGGTGTCCCTCGATTTAGCTGGAATTCCCTTATCAGATTCAAACTTAGTAACTATAGGACCACCCCGAGAGTATAACCCTTTCAAACAGAAAAATATTTTTCCAAATTAGTTCACATCTGAGCCAAGTATTTCTGAACATTCATAAATAAATACGTACATATGGACACAGAACCATCTCCTTTTTTAAAGTCGGTTAAAGTTGTTTAACTTGTCTAAAACATACAAAAATGCTTACCTCATTTAATTTAACATTTAAGTGTGAATACGTATAATAAATAGGAATGCCAAAAAACGAGCAATACAATGCTTAGTCTTTCATATATTATTTCAAACATGATTTTTTTAAATAACAGCACTGCGTTAGAATCTGCCAACTGGCGTCTATTCCAAAATCGATTTTCTGACATTAATTAATTTTCGAACGGTATTTCTAAATTAAATAGATTAGTTTGTGAACGTAACACCGAACAGTGAAATGCCAATTCAACCATCACTTGTGGTCTATTGTTGATAAAATTTCTTCGCGGGAACAGCCCGCATACATTTCTCATACTTAGTGGGACTTTTCTTATTAATCTAAGCTAATTAGTTATTTTACTTTCTGTGTAATTAATCTTATTTGGTATAGTTAAATACAAGAACAATTAAAATACAAAGAATTTTTTTACTAATAGTTCATTATCATACGCTACCTAAATAATAGTATATTTACATAGGAATAGAAAATTACGAAACAAAAAGCATGGAACAGTATTTCTAGCAACTTCAGGCACCCTGTGAACATAATGCAGCGATTTGTGACACAGGCGCTTTGTGGTGAGTGTAAATGAATCTAAACGAAATGTGTTTCGATACATAATATTCATTATTTGTGTATAAATTAATGGCGGATTAATATTGTTAATTAATATCACAGTTATTTTAATTCGATTAATAATTAATTTTCGGGATGGAGAAATAAATGAATGAGTGTTCTTATTGTCTTTGACGTATAATAATAAAATGGTAATATTTTTACTTACGGCCTTTCATAAATGAAATGGTTCGTAAAACTGTCATTAGTGTGATGTTTTTCAGTGTACGAAAGCATTGGCTAAATCCTGAACAAATATGTATACTTGATGGGTTATAAATCCAAAATACGAAGAAAATTATTGCATTTTAGACATTAAAACAACGTTTTTTGCCCTACTACGTTTATTTAGATCCCTAAGATTTGTAGTATCACTGCACGCAATTAATAACTCCGTTATTATATATATATATTTGATTGAGTATTTATCCTATTAAGTAATATGTTCGTTCAAGATTTCACTCGAGAATAAACATAGAGTAAACTACGTTTATGCCAATTCCATCCTAGTCCTGCCCCAATCTTATTACTCCTGAGAGTCCTGGTCACAATATCGTTTTGAGTCGATTCATGTCCTAATTGTCAGTTACACTCTCAATTTCTTCTTAGTTTTCATTCTAATCTAGTTGTGCTTCTGATTCCGTTCTGTATATCTAAAAAATGTGCATATGTCAAGTTTCTACAACATTCAGATAAACACATCGCTGAACGGTGTTGCATAATACGACTGTTACCAGTGCCACACTACAGCCTTAGATCTATGATTTTTTCGAACCAGCGTAGTAACTTGATAGTGGCGCCCCCTCTCTTTAGTGTTTGTGATAAGTTATTAAAAAAAAATTCACAAACAGAATAATAAGAAGACTTTAATAAATTTGCACTCTTTGTTATGTTACTTAATAACTTTTTCATAAAATTGTATATTGGAAACATATAACAACTCATGTTATGATATGTTTCCTATATACACTCTTTTGGCCAGTCGTTTTTGATTTTTAGACTTTTCAAAGATAATAGTTGAAGCTCTAATGTTATATAATTACCATTTTTCTTAATTACATAGATACTTTATATTTTTTTCCAAAAATATTATATTTATTTTTGTAGAAAAAAAACATAATATCTCTTGGAAGGAACAACCATTTAAAAATATCCTTTCAATAATTTACCTTTAATTATTTATAAAATTAATAAATTTGTGAAATTAAATATCCCGCCTAGATGTTGGCAACAATATGCTGCGCTGCACCTGCTGGCAGCGCATTTCGGAATTAACCATACGACGTGTCCAAAAATCGATTAGGCGTTTTAAAATCAAATGAATAAAATTGATAGAACTACATGCATTAAATACTAGGCGCTTTGTGGAAGAAAGGTTTTTTTCAACGATATATTATATTATGATTTCGGTGTCTTCTGAAACTGCCGCGCCCGGGGCGGGTGCTGTCCCCCCCCCCCTAGCTCCGGGGCTGTTACACTACACCACTTACAGATGAATTTCACTATAGATCGCATCGATTTCAATTGCATCACTGCTTTAGCAGAGAAAACTTGCGAAACACACAAGTGACAAAGCCATTTTGGGAAAAATATATTACGTTGTTTTGGTGCAGGTCTGTTTTTATCTATAGTTGATAAGAAAGGCAATATCAACCATATGCAATGCGAGGGGAACGAAATCGATCACAGCGCACGCTGTGGCAGAAATGTGAAAATTTTTAGGGACACGCATCTTGTTGAATAAAAAAATATTTTGAATTCATTTTGCATGAACCTTCAGTACAATTATCGATATACTCGAAACGAGGCAAAACAAAATATTTATTGTTGATTTTGAAAAACCTTTATTATCTGTAAATACGTCGACCTCCAGCCAGTCTTGTGACTGAAAGTGACTGATGATTCGGTACATAGAACATAGGTTACTTTGCAGTTTAAAAGAGAAACGGTGGGATTGTTTAATCGGTTTCTTCATATACAATATACAAACTGCAAGGTGCCCCAAGAAAGGCAAAAAAATAAAGTGCATGTAAATTTTAGGTTAACGTCGTCACCCTTCCCTTGACAGTGTCGTTTCGCTGTCTGTTTCCAATTTATAATAATTGAAATGCTGCGTTCTTCATCCCTTGTCTATTCCCTGCTAGCCTGATCTAGCCTAAGGGACTACCCACATACCATTTTATGTTGCACTCTCGAGTACTCCATGTAGTACGTGTTCTTGCGGCTTACAATGTCCGTAGAAACAGAACTTTCTGACTTTAAATATTAGGCTGTTGTTTTGCCTTGTAGCATTTGATGAACACTTCGTTTTGGTATATTTTTTACCAAAATTAGCATATTTTTGGATGTGACCCTTTTTCACATTACTTTAGTCTTTTCGATTTACTTCATACAGAGCTGCTTTATTTAGACTATAATTCAAGAACAAATTCCTCACAGTGCGTAAAAATACATTGCTCCGTAATACTTTATTAAATTAAAATATCAGATATTGTTACGTATAGTTTATAATTCCATGAGTATAATACAATGATATAATTTTCACAGAACTATAGTTTCAAGGATATTTCATCTAATATTAATACAACTTTTAGTCTGTGCTACTTCGTTTAAAATCTCTACTACTAATTTAAAAAAGTAATACTTTTTCTATATCGGATTTATTGCAAGTTTTACAATAAATCCAATAAAATTTTCATTTTGTAAATCCTAGTTAGATACCAACCCTGACAAGTTTTGTTATGTTTGTTGGATACATTTCGAAAAATCAATAGAAATTGATATCAATCACAGCGACATATTTTACAAGCAATTCCCAGTGATTTATTTACTTTAACCTAATTGAAGTTCCTGAACAAGAATAAAGAGAAATTTCAGTAATTTTGTCATAAGTATATTCATAAGGAAACTTCCGCCAGTATGGACATAGAATACATTCCTTTACCTTGTAATATTACATCAACGGATACATTCTCGATTACGATCCCGATCGCTATCTCAATCTTAATTCTCGTTTTCAGTGCCAATTTATGTCACTCTCAATTGCAATATTAGTCCTGCTCTTGATTCCGAACCTGGCTTGATCTAAGTAGATTCTGATTCTTGTCTCGATCTCGATTCCGGCCCCGCTGTCAATTCTGATTTCGGTACTGCTCCTCATTTAAATTCCAGTCAAGTTCATAATTATAATTTTAGCCCCACGCTTAATTTCGACCTTAGTACCGATCTTGGCTTCGATCCCCTCCCGGTATCTTCTCTCGATTCTGCTCCTCGTCCCGTTCGCAATTTCGATGCTATTGCCGGTCTCAGTTCCAATTTGGACGATGCCGGGAAAAGTATTAGTATAAAATAAAGTTTATGCTGTATTACTCGGAGATAGTGTAACTTTCTATGAGTGAGAGAATTTTTAGAATCTGTAATAACACAAATATAGCTGAACCTAAAGCAAAGTGTTAATAGTTCATTTTAATCAGGGCGCCTAGAACTTAAGATATTTTCGAAATCGCTTCTCTAGTTCGGTTCAATAGTACAAATATGGAGATGAAATCGGGAACTAATACTAGTTGTTACATTTAAAAACCCTCCTGTAGATACGTGTATAAGATATATGGTTCATAGAATCACATGAATGGCTAAAGCATGCAAAGAAAACGATAAAATACTCACTCGTCGAAGATAGTCTATCCCTATGCAAAATTTGATTACATTTTATTCGGTCTTTTTACATCGGACAAACAAGCAGACAGACACTTTATCAATCTATCTATCTATAGCCAAATTATAAATTTGATAATGATAAGTATTGATTCGGTACGTATTGGAATAAACAATAATTATTTTTTAAAGAAAATACACATGTATAGTTTCATATGTAAGTATTAAAAGATAAACAAAAATTGTCCTAATTTTTATTTGAGGAGGCAATCTAATTTTTTCCAAGATTTTATTTAATCCGTTCAGACGTTTTGAGAATTAGTCTGAACAGACGAACAGACAGACTTCTTATCGAAATTGTATATCGCTTATCATTTGTACAATTAGAAATTTTTGTTTTATACCAATTTTCATTATGATCAGTCAAACCGTACTCAAATTATAAAAAGACATGCAGACAAACAAAAACAAAATTTTAAAATGATAGAATTGAGGTCTGTGAGGCATAAGAGGAATATTCATTTCAAAGATTTACAAAAAGATTATATATGCAGGCAAATGTTTAAATTGATTTAGTAGTATGGATTATAAATACAATGATATTACTATTTTGTCAGATCCATAAAATGACTATAAAATATATAACTTCTATTTCTTCGAAGTACATTTATTTCCAGAAACACTGGAATATTAAAAGAATGGTTTAAGACCCAATATTTTAGAGGTAATAAAAATGTAATAAATCCGTTTTTGGGTTTTTGACTAAAATCATACTACTGGCTTTTAATCGTAGGTTTGGTTTTACAAATCGCTTTTGCGAGCCTGTGACGAAAGACTGTTCTTTGAAATAGGTATACTTTTATTTTTTCTTGTATAAAATATGACCATTTATTGATTAAAGTCACAACTATTAAGTTGAATATTGCATAAGAAATTCTATTCATCCCGAAGCGTGGTTTTAACTTAAAGCTTTCAGAAAATAGCTCGTATAAATTAAACTCAGTTACTTAGTTTGTTGTGGGACTTGTCAAGTAGCAGTGAGTATAATTGATATGAATATTACATTACATTAGAAACTACATTTGTTAAAACTTGCATAAGGTAACATGAATACGAAAATTTATTCTATTATTATTACGTCTCGCTCACTTTGTTTAAAGATTTTCAATCTTTGTAACAGTCGATACCGAAAGGTAAACGATTTCAGTAAACCTGTAAGTGTTAAGCTTTGATATTTGAATTTCGATTGATTTAAGACTCGTTTATATCATATATCACTTTCATTACTTTTTACGAAACCCAAATCATACGTAAAACAATTCTACTTACAAATTATTCTACTCTACAAAGTACAGATTCTTTAAAATATTCGTCTTAAATCGACCCATTTAAAAACTCCAAAAACGGTCGAATTATATAATTATTTTTATATCTAACAATAATTACATGTATTGTATAAAAAAACTTTAGAGTTATAGAATACAACGGCCTGATAACATTTTTCAAATTTACTCTTGAAATAACATCTAGTTTTAACATGAGTTTGGGTCACGGTCCTATTACAAATTTTAGTTCCGATCTTACTTGCATTATATACTGAATCACATCATCACTACAATAAACACGATACACTTATACTATGTATTATGAAAATAAAAGTCGTCTATGTTTATTGCCATATCGCGCCAAAAAGATCAGAAGGATTTGCATTGAGTTCGGCGGTTAGGTCGAATGTATTCTGGAATAACAAATACAGAACTTTTTAACTCAATAGACTCTGAGAGATAGCCAAAACATTCACGATCAAACCATTGAAATGACTATTGGTAAGAATGTATGTAGAGATAACTTGAACGTAATAATTACACATATTCCTTTATATCTCGATTAAATAAGAACCTTTCGGGGGATTATAGAGGCAGATAAATTAATGATCTAAGATATTTCGCAGAAAGATAACTAGACATCCCCAGACCAGTATAAAATATAATGCGTTATCTAATTCTTGCCTCAAAGTTTAAGGAGGGCTAAGTTAAGAGACAGCCTCGAGTATACGCGATAATGTTGATTTTACGTCGTTGATCAATATGAAATTGGTCGGGATCCGAATTCGATCGCCAAAATCGAGATGACTGGGTCTGAATTTAAATTCGAGCATGTATCATTATAAAAGAATGGAGTTTATGTGACAAAAATGTCATCACGGGACTATTACTTTATAGACGCTAGCGCAATTACATGTTCTTAATTATGCCTAGTATGTTCGTCAAGAACTGGCAAACACTTCTTAACTTGTAAAAGAACATATTGAGTAACAGACAAACAAAATATTTAAAAATAGTAGTCATAAAACGAACATTTATCACAAAGTTTGACAAGAAAATTATATATAGAATAAGAACCTATAAATCCATATAGTAATGTAAATTAGGATTCTATATTTACCCAGAATTCTAATCTATTAAACCACTAATAGATTAGGATTCTGTTATTTTTTTTTATATTTAATGCTCGTTTTTGGAAATTTCTTGAAAATTGGCCATAATTAAATTTTAAAAGAGCTAAGTATCCTTAAGTTTCCTACTCGTTTGTCTTAAAGGCAGAGCGCTTTACAAACGAGTGGTAATTTCTACGTAAATTTTACTTTATTTAAATAGGCAAAGATTAAATTAGTAAATTAACAAAGACGAGATTGAAAATTATTATTTCAAATATACAACATTAAGAAATAATTATAATTAAACAAGTTAGCTATAACATAAAAGAAAATTAATCAAAATATAGGAAACAATGATAAGATGTTTGGATCTGGGTCTGGTATGGCTGGCCTAATCCAGAAGTTCCCATTATACTAGCCGAATAGTCGCGTTGGATGGCCACATGTCGGGTTTGGAATAGGTAGGACCCAATACATGAGTTACCATGTTTGTCTTTGAGTCTTCGTCCCAAATCCCTTATGAAGAACTTTGTAGCACGAACCCTAAAATCCAGCTGTTTCAAATGTGTCTGAACTAAAGAGGTGTATGTATCCCCTAGAATGCTATATTTTAAATATATATATATTTTAAGTAAAAAGAAAGCAATTTCCAAAAAGCTATCTTACCATACTCATTGATACAATTAAAGCTCACGAAACTGATATTTTTCATTTACGGACAAAAGCGTTGTAACGTTCAATCAATCTGCCCCTGCGCACGAGCCAAGTTTTATGGAGTGTTTACTGCGGGCAAATTACGACGTCATAAATTTTTACCGCAATCTGTTATAATATTGGCACGCGATTATTTATTGTTAGTAATCTATCCGTGAAAAATCACCACCGGCCGGTCGGTCTAATGAGTTATGCTAATCGTAATATTTAATACGATCTATATTTTCTCACGTCTCTAAATCTTTCGTAGGAAATATAAACAACCGCGCGGTTGTCGTAAGATTATTTTCTCAATACGAAATAATTCTAAAGAGATGTTGTTCCTAGAATAAACTTATAAAATGTTAGCAGACAGTAATATTTTATGAGATAGATCTAGCATTTTTTATATGTTACAAGTATTATATGTATCTATTATTGGATTTAAAAATAGTCGTATTGGAATTCGATCTTTTTGTGAGTTTATGAATGGGTTTCGAAGAACTGTTAAAGGATCTGCTAAGAAAAAAGCTTATTTAAATATATATAAACAATTTTTAGTAGAATTATTCTATTTGCGATTAGAGTTTGTAATAAGCAAGAAACCAATGAAAGTTCTATATACATACATACCCATATAGATATGTATGTATATCTTTATATCTTAAAAACTTAAATACTGCCACCTTGCAAAATATAGTACATTTGTGTACATGAGCTACACTTGTGGATGAGCTAGATTAATTATGTAAATGACATACCGCCGTCTTAATACCTAAGACAGCGGTGCACCTATGTCATTTACAATACAAACAAAATAAAACCTTCCCATAAAAAATAACTTATCAACGAGTTTTGAAAAAAGTTTCAATGATTTAAAAGGGCTAGATAGGTATAGATGTAAAACAAGGCGCAAAAATATGTCTACATGTAGTCTACTTTCAAAATTAGGATTTTTTTCGCTTGTAGCGCTATCTAGGTTATAGTTCGGAGCGATTTCCGTTGAATTTCGGGTCTGACTGCACAAAATCAAAACAATATAGTTCTTCAGACGTAGGTATTTAACACTGCGGCGCGTAAACCGGAGAGCGTATTTGGGTCGTTGTAAACAAACGGTACAGTTGCGTACAATTGGAAATATTTTTAGAATTCATGCCTTATATTTATAAATCTTGATGTCTTATATTTTAAGCTTATGGAATGTTCCATTTATGTATTTGATTTTCTCGTGTGCGCAAAAAGATAATTAATATGGCGTGAAAACTTTGTTTTCCCCTTATCAAATATTCTTTTGCACTTTATGTTGTAATTGCAACATTTATTACACAAAGCTCAGATTCAGTTTACGGTATAAAACACTTTATAACATCATCACTATTACACGAAAATTTCATTTTTCTGTCAAACTGTTGGATTATTTGATTTATGTTATCCACATTCTAAACGTTCCGTTAAAAATGCTCGTTAGAATAGTCTAATAACGCAGCATCATGTTCAAATTTATTTTAATATATCTTACGTATTTATGCTACATAATTGTCACGTAATACGAATTTCAAAGAGTGCAATGTGTAATATATTCAAATCTGTAATAACCAAAACTCGTTAAAACCGAATAATTGTATTTAAAAATATTTTTAGGTAAAGAGATAATTGACAGACATAAGTGACTTGATCGGAAGGTACCCTAAAAAGACCTTTAATTTTTAATACTTTCAACTCAATAGTAACATCAAACACATTTGTCATTACAAGCACCAAGACCAACTGACTCTTTGTGTGGTAGCAAATTAATGATTCACCAAAAAAAATTAAACATTCTTGAAAATCATTAAAAATTTAGCTTGATATACTTATGTGATCATCATTGTTCAAACTATGAAGAAGACAGCACTACATAAAAAAGCTGTTCATGGTTTTAAATATTTTAGGTTTTCTTCTGTCAACGTTATACAAATGATGTCAGTTCGATATAAGTCGAAATTTCGATTCAGTTTCGATCCTGGTCTTATCGTTAGCGGTATGTTATGTGAGAAAAGATTCGAATCGATATTGACATCGCAAGAAGTATATATCAATGTAATTCAGTTTTAGCAGAATTGAGCTTCAGCAGCTCAATTCTGTAAACTTAGTAAGATTGAATCCGTGTCGTTATTTCGCCAAAATCACATAAACCGACGTTTAGGGAATCATGTTAAACTGTGATACCACTGAGTCGATATCGTTGATCTATGAGATCACAACGATACTATCGGATGAGCTTATGGAGTATCGACTAACGGTCGGATAGCTTAATTTAAATTGTTGTAGGACTCACTTTCACCTCAATTGTACGAGTATAAATTATTGTGTTTTATAAATACAGTTTTATCCAAATACATTCATTTATTGTGATATTAAATATTCTATCTTATCTCCAACGGGTGTCTACTTGAAGAAAGCCTGTCTAGCTCTGTACAGGGGCACACGGGCACGCGAACCCGAAGCTCCCAAGCTGCTGTCTGTCACACTTATCACTACCTGCAGGTATGGCAGTATCCTTCTACCTTATCCTTTCTACTCCAAAACCTCAATATTACTTTGACATACTATCCCTCCTACACTCTATTCCTCCTACATCTTCCAAAATTCACAAAATTTCATGTTCATGAATGGCTAAAAATAAAAAGGTCCGGAATAATTGCGAGACATCATCTATAAACGTGATTAGAAACGATGACTTATATTTATTAGTTGATGAAAATCATGTGAAAGAGCACTGGAAGGATTATTTCGAAAGTGATTTTGTACATTAGAAAACAGTTGCAAATGAAAATGTAACTGGAAATGAATATATGATTAATGATGGAAATGAAATAACAATGGATGAAATTATGAAAGAAATAAAACGTATGAAAGTCGGAAAAGCTGCCAGATATGATAGGATGCTGAAGGGTGGTGGGTGTGTAATGGAAAGCCTGCTGCACCAGCTTTTTAACAAATGTTGGAAAAGTGGCTGACTACCTAATACTAGTGTAAAGCTTTTATTGTACCCCTCTATATGGGTAAAGGTACACAGCATGTTTGCATAAATTACCGCTCTATAAGCCTCTTCAACCTTGTTGGCAAGCTGTATGCGAAAATCGTTATTGAAAAAGTTGAGAATGGGACAGAAAATAAGATCTGAGATGTACAAGCGGAATTTCGAAAAGGAATGAGGTGTACGGACCAAGTTTTTTCCGTGTGCAACATTGCGGAAAAGGTTTTGGTTAAGGGCCAAAAGGTATTTTATAGTGTCGTAGGTCTCGAAAAATGTTATGATAGAGTAAAAAAAAAATACTCTAAAGAGAACCCTATCCATGTATGGTGTGAGGAGCGGATTGATATAGGCACTGCAGTCTCTATACAAAAGCTCCAATGCGCAAGCATTTGTTAGAATAAATTAAACATAAACTGACTGGTTTGACATCCGCTGAAGTATCAAACAGATGTGTAGCTGCACCGTAGTTATTCATGGATAGCTGTATGTGTGATTTGAAAAAGTATAGGGTCGACAAAGAATGGATCAGTTATTTGTAAAATGCTTCTTGTACACCGACGACCAAGGTATCCTGGCGCTGTTGCCATGCAAGTTGCAAGCGATAGTAAATGAAATGCATGATTTTTTTAAGAAAATAGGTATGAAAGTAAATGTCAGCAAGACTATGGTCATGGTGTTCGAAAGAGGCGAAAGTGCGACTGAATGCGATATATATACATATATATATATATATATATATATATATAAAGAGAGAGAGAAAGTGAGTGTCAAAAAAGTGAAAGAGTTTGTATACTCGGATATTCTGATTACAAATGATGGTATTTGTTTGTTGTTGTTATTACACTCTCCTTTCGAATATGGTAAATGATTGAATGGAGCATTTCAGTCTATAAATAAAGTAAGAGTAGTTCAGTTTTAGCAGAATTGAGCTGCTGTAAGACAGTGCAAAAAGTTGTATATGAATTGTACATTGCCAAGGAAAAAAAAACACCACATTGTTGTTTAATAATATTTCGACTTCTGTTTTGTCTATCTGTTAGTCTGTCTACGCATAAATCACATAAACATATCGAGGTGGGCGTTTTTAAACAACACATTGTATGGAAGCGATGTTTTGTCACACCATCTTTGTTCTAGACGTAGTCAGAACCATGGAATTTGATAAGTCCACAAGAGAAAATATTAAATGACATAGCGTCACCATAAAACAACGAAAGATTTTTAAGAAATCTAAAAATGTATAATCCACTTTTTCTAAGGAATGTTTATTATTACCTCAGTCAAACTCAAGTTCATCACTTCACAAAAGTAATACTCAACTGAAGGAACAAAAATTAACTAGAAAAGACCCAAATTTCTGAGAACTTTACGGTCTAACAATGTCGCTCTTAATTACGATCTTACTAATAAAGGAGGTGAAAACAACTAATCATGTTCAGAACTCTTAATAAAAAAAGGTTTATAAAAAAAAGGATAAAACGGAAAGTAGAGCAGCGACTAATAATGAATTTAATATTTTCAATGAATTATTGGGGTGCAAACTTAAATAATTGTTTCATTCAGCTATATTCGGCAGACGAAGAGACAGATGTACCAATATTGAGACGGCCTGATTAGTACCGAACACTGGAAAACGTATGATTTATTTTAAGTAGTATAAAAATATTCTGTATTCTACTAGAACATAGAAAATATATACTATACCGTGGAACAATTGAGTAATCGAATGAAAGTTCTAAGTGAGCAAAAACAGATGGCACGGAAATCGCGCAGTGGGCGTGTTGACGCTAAAGCAGGCGGCACGACCGGCGTTTCCAAGTAATATGATGGACTTGTGACGTCCGATGCTGGGAGTCGGTCGAGTGTTTATTTTATAACGTCCTACGCTTAAGTTTTAAGCACGCATCCTATGTTCTGATTAATAGCCTAAATACATTTCTGATATCGTTTCTTGTTCCGTTCTTGCCCCCTTTCCGAACGCATTTTACCGCTGATTTACCAACAACGTGCATTTGCATAATGCCTTTCATAGAAGCGTTTTCCTCGCGACAAAATTTATAGAGATCCGATGGAGAAGAAATATCGATGTGTAGCCTCATTCATAAGGAAATTTGAGAATGATGTTAAACAAATGGAGTACATGTATATCGAGTTGAATGTAAGTACGTTTAATTTGTTGTTCATAAAATCATAAAAAAAATATTGCATGCAATATGTGGTACGTTCATAATTTATAAACGGAACCAGACATGAGGGAAAAAAAAGTAAATGTGCTGTCGGGGGACACCCATTAGAAACATAAGTTATTTTTCAAAACAAATAATGCAAAATAAAGAATAAAAATAAAGTTTCATTTAATATTTTAGGAAAATATTCACTTACGGAAAGGTAATTTATTAAAATAGATAATTATAATTCATATGAAAATTTCTAAAGAATAAATTATTTTCAAGAGAGAGAGAGACAGAGAATGAATCGCATGGAAGGTGCGTTACTATTTTTCGTTATGTTACGATTTTTACCAATCACTTAATACCACAAGCCGCGTGAAGGAATTTCGCTACAAAAATTATAAAAGAAGAGTAAAGAATTAAGTAAAAGACAAAATGAAAAAGAATATCAATGATCAGAGTACTACATATATGTAATATTCACCGGTAGTTTTGTTTTTGTTCTTTTATTATCTATGTTTTTGGCCCACTACCACCCCCCAGCTCCTCGTGTAGGTCTCGATCTTGTGCCCAGTTCCTGTTGCCGATATCGGTTTCTATTATGCGCTCAAGGAGATTTCGCATAATAAAAGCGGTAATAACCGACTGACGCTAAAATCGATTGAGGGCATTTTGTCAGTCGCGATGTTTTGGAACGTTTCGAGATTATTAAGTTTGATTAATTGCCAATTTATTTTGTATCGAGCGATATTTCGGTTCATTTACATTATGATATCATAGCCTTCGTAAAACCGCTATAAATTTGACTTTTGGAGATTGAAAGAAGGATCGCATAAAAATCCATTCCACTCGATGAATATTTTTAAATTAACGTTTTAATAAGATTTTTTATTGATTCTCCAAATGACGTATAATTTTCTAATTGGAAACTATGAAAATTAAATAGTTGTTTTTCAAATAGTATGTATTTATGATTTCATGATATAATTGGGCGTTCTCCCTTGCGTTTTGTAGGCATTAAAATCAAGAGAGAGGTCGTCTTCAACGTACATATTTGTGTACATCTTTACATTACTGAAGACTGAACTGAGTGGTTTTTAGAAACCTTACATGTGTATAATCCGTCATATATGTACATCCTACGTTATAGTTGTCATCATAAAAACTCCTACTTTAGATCGTGTGCGTGTGCAACAAAAACTACAAATAGCCGTTTGCACAACATAGTAACGAAATCGATAGCGTTTAAATCGACGCGGGCGCCGGATTATCTGACGAAACTTTAAAAATCCGTCTGGCCGAGTGACGTCATCGAAGCAGCCCGTTTCCCATTTAATACGATTTATTTGCGTGCGCCGAGGACGAGACGAAAGGAGGGCGGGAGGGTGGTACATCTGCGGCGGAGGAAGATGTCAATATAGAGTTATGTCGTTTTAATAGTTTCCACGAATACATTTATTACGTCGTCGGCGAGAACTTTAAAATCGTTACTGCCCCGTCCGACGGTCACAAACGTCATACGGTCGACGTACGCGTCGTTAATGATTTACGATAATATTTTTTCTTAGATTATTAGGTCACTGTACTGCTATCACGCGCGGCTTTGTTAGCATGGACATAGAATGCATTTCTACATTTTTTTTATTTTATTGTACATGAGATGTTAACTCGATATAAAGGACATCTCCATCCCAAATATCAAAGAAACTGGACGGGTAGTTTTCGTATGATACGTGCACAAACACACAGACGAAAATTTAAAAAACTGCTCATTTGTCATCTATGTCGATAGTAATGGTAATTACATTAAGTATTTCCAAAAAATATGTAATGTACTTTTGTGCTAATACTATTTTTTTTATCTCATTCTCTCGCAGGTTAAATTCTATAATTGTATATGTTTGTCTTTTTTTACTGTCGCTTTTTCATTACATCAAATTTCAAATTACAACGGTGTAAAGAGGGTTTTATTTCAAATACTTAATATTTTAAAACGTAACAAAATTAGTAGGACGTAATAACAGGCGCTTTTTACAAGCTTATATTTAGAGAAGTTCACCTATCCTGGTGTCTTTTGTCAAACCTTGGAAGTTAAATTTGAATCCCTTCCCGGTGTTTAATTAAGCTTAAATTCTGCAAACATGTAAAAAATCAAATGAGAGAGCAATATAATTATATCATATAGCTGGTCTGATGATGGAGTCTGAAGGAGGCCGTTGGAACTTTGTAACGAACCGTCGCAAAACCATCGAGTTTTGGGTCGTTTGATCTATCGTGATAAGTGTACTGGTTTTTGATGATATCCAAGATCTCATGGTAAAGCCAGAAGGTGGCTACAGGAATACTGTAACGAAACATGGCAACCCTAATGAATTTGAACTCGTTTGATTTGTCATAAGATATACTCTGGTCTTAGATGATGTTGAAGATAAAAGGTGGACACAGGAATTCTGTACTGAAACAAAGCAACACAATCGCGTTTGATTTCGTTTGCCTTGACAAGTACTGTGGTGCTAAATGGTATCGAGAACATGGCCATGGCTACAGGTACTGCGTAATGATGTAAAACATGCCTATCTAGTTTCAGCCCGTTCGTTTTGCGAGCACCCCGCATTTGTATATGTTAGTTTTCGATCAAATTGGATGATAGTATAGATAACAGAATAAAATTGTATTAGATTTGACAACAGAAGAGAAAAATAGAGAATTTTACACGCTTTTATTCTTGTAATATAACGAGTTTTACGAAAACGAAGAAACTTTAATTCTATCAAAAGAAATTTTAATCTTTATTAATATATTGGAAAGGTCTTGTTTCTAATCGATATATGTTTGTTTTTAAGATTTTAATTCTCTATTAATATGAAATCGCATTTTAATTTTTTTTACGTTTATTTTTTGTAATAAAAACATCATTCAGACACTCCGTTAGTCATTAATAATCAGGGATCAAGGAGAAGAACTCCGAAGTGGCAAATGAAAATAGAAATTTGTTTACCTTTCTTGTTTGTATCAGGCCTACATGCTCTCCTTGTATATATATTGATCTCATTTGGCCGCGAACCAAATCACACAAACTTTGAGTACTTTCGAGGTAAGTTTTTATAGAATTTATTTCCTGAGTGATCAAATACATTCACAAGTAGTAGACAGTAATATCGAACTATTTTTCTCTAGATAATCTCTTGTAGTTTTTTTTATTCTTTTTGTTCCGTAACGATGTTGAAAAAAAACCGGACAGTTTTGGTAATAATCAAATAAATCTATTTCCAACTTTACACTTCGAACTCTGAAAAAAATGATTATGAAAAATAGACAGACGCAAGACGGTTCTGTAATGGTTCTTTTTTTAAATATATTTAAGGAACACGAACAGCACAAAATCACAATACCTGATTATAGACATAAATTAAATCGATATCGTTTTCTGTTATTTGTACATGGACTTTAACAGACAGAAAATGAATTAAAAAAAACTTTATTTTCAAACATTCGATTCGGTACGGACTCAAAAACAAATCTGAAATATGCAATCTTAATCTCGAAATAATCAGTTGCGGTGGTCTAATGAGATCGTCCCTAAAAATATATATTTGAGACTGTTGATAGCGTCTTTGCGGGCGGCCTTTATTCGGGTTCAATAATAATCAAAAGAGTATAAAATGCAGGGCCTTATAGTTAGCAGGTAAACCTATACCTTCAAATTCCCACAATAGTGGCACAACAGGCGTGAAGTGAAAATGTGTAGCTTAATTTCGTGAAGGACTAGTACGATGATTTATAAGTGCCTAAGGCTCTCTACGCGACTAGCAATTGGCCGGTTGTAAGTTGTCTATTCCCTGAAAATTATACAAATAGAAGATTCGTGCAGCGGAATAGGCATTTTTTATCAACTTTTACAAATGATTTTCGGCTCCGTACAATCCTTGCCAATGTCTATAATTATTGGTCCCCATGTATTGCTGCGCGTAATCGTCTTCACTGTACGCGCTATCAATTTACATAGGTTTTAAGAATTCACAAACCAAACTCGCTTATATGCCTTTTTTACTCTCTAAAATTATATTTTTTTAGCATTATATCAAGTTATATATATTGAACGTTTATAAAACATTTTTTGTACGTTTAATCGCATTTGTGCACAAATGTAACAAAGAGGTATTAAAACACTGCTATGTACCTACATAGGTAAAATTATTTTAACAGCACCTGCTGTTCGCATAAATTCCATGTTAAACTAAACACGCGATAAATAAATATCAATGAAAACAGGTATATTTTTTAAACAATTAAAAATGTGTATACTATTAATTAATGATTTGTTATATAATTTATCGCTGAAAACAATTGTCTGTAGGTTCATAATTATATCTGCATTACTTGACTAGTTAAAGTATTTAAATATGGAATTTTTCGTTTCATTCTACGACATGTTTTGCAAATATTTTGCAATAATTTTACTTGTACATATTATCTAAGACTGCTTTTATTGTTCATATAAGATGTTAATAGAGATACGAGTACATTGAAGCCACCACAACTTTGGTGACGTATAATATTAAAAAGTGTCATAATTTTTTTTTCAGTAAGTACTTTTTATATATGGCTGTTTTGGAATACGTATAGGTCTTCTATAAGCCGCTACTTACTTTGATTGTTAAATAATAAAAGTAAATATTTCTAGAGGGAGCACACCAACATGAAAAAAATTTTTTTTAACAAAACCAACGTATGCCACATATTTTGGTAGTTCTTTTTTTAATTAAGGTTTCTAAGCTATTTTTTTAATTAACTGAATATTTTCGGAAGTAAACGCGTGAAAATGGCAGAAATTGTGTCCACCTCTTCTACATTTTTTAAACCATATGTCCAAAAATTATGAAAAAAAAAAATAAAAAGGTAACACTTAATAAATAGATTTAACGGAAATTATTTTGAATGTGATCGAATACACTGTTTTTATTTATTGCCAAAAAACTGCGCTTTTCAACAAAAGACCGTAAGTGCCATGAAAATACGCTCTTTTGTTGGTGCACACCAGATTAATAGTAATAGTCGACACACCACTTGTTTCTCTATTTATAGACAATTAAAAGGTTTATATATATTCTGTACGGGAAACATGGAAAAAAGAGCAATAATGTAGTTTTTTTCTCTGTAGTGCTTTTCTTTGTGGTAACAGCTACGGAACCCTACCCTGAGCATGGTTCCACATGCTCTTGGCCGGTTTTTTTAAATTTAAACCATTCTCGTTGTCAGTTCTGCTCCCGATCACAGTTCCTTTTTGGATGCCAATTACAGTTCCGTTGTCAGGTCCGATCGCGGTTTCGCTATTCCAATAGCGGTCTTGATGCCAATTTTGGTCATTTTTGGCCACGAATGTAAGAAGTTATATTACCATTTATACTAGTATTTATAGATTTTTTACATTGAAGACAATCTTGTTGTACAATATAATATAATTTTATTATATTAATGTTATATTATATTTGAGAACATAATCCAGCTTCATGCCAAATTTGATTACAATTAGCCCAGTCTACAATGTATGAGAACGTGAATTTTCACCATATTTATTTTTTCGTGAATTTTCTATATTTTAAATTAGTTATTGTACTATTCGGGACGGTGACAAATCCAACAAATCAAAGATCATAAAAAACCTTTACGCCGCTATGGAGTTATAAATGGTGCAACTGCCAGACTTTGTTTTATATATATCGAGATTTGAGGCAGATACGGTAAAGGTAAACGAATCGCCTCGTAAAAATAGGGCGTTTAAACAGCTAGCGAGATAGCAGTAAGAACCAGACAAAAATACGAATTGTAGGTGCGCGAGCAGTAGCTGCGATCAAGTGTGAGGATTCCTCGTGCTCAGTGCGCAATCGTGTAACATAACAGGCGTGTCTATCTCAAATATATCGACACCTTCGCATGATTTGTTTCGAGTTATTTTGCTTGTACGGTATATAAACACAACTTTACTATAGTAAGTTCAGTTTTGTTTTATTTATCTGTAGGATTTTCCATAGTGGGATAATTTACATTTTCACCAAAGACAAAAGTAGGTTTATTCTGGGTGGACGTTATCTCTATTATACCGTAATATTGTAAAAATGTAAACAAAACATATATCAAGAAACTCACTTTTTATAGTATTTTTAAGGGGTTAACGAGTATGCGAGCCATTAGAGAATGGATAACCATCGCCTCCCATGAACACACGCTACTCTAGGGAAGTCATTAATGCGTTGTCAGCTTTTTGGAAAGAAATGGGCTCTTTTCTTGAAGAGTCTCTTGTCGTAGTTGATTGAGAACACCGATGATGGTAGATCACTTTAAAGCTTTGCCTACCGTGAGTGACAGAGAATCACGCATAACTTTGGTAAAACGTCAGCCAACAATATGGTGATGATGGTGTTTCCAGCAAGCTGAATGAAGACGGAATTAAGCGGCAGGAATAAGGTCGGCTTGTTCGCAAACGATTCGAATGAGCATCCATGTCATCCTTGAACCGAGGACCTGTGGAATGAGTATTGCTAGTGACGTCATCATTTCTCACGTGACGTCACGGGTCACGCCGTGGCGGGCGGCCCTCGCGTCGCGGCCGCGCTGTATCTGGCACGTGAACATGTTAAAATCTCGGATGCGGTATTTTCGTCGGTGACTATAAATCTCATTGTGTGGGCCGTTTCGGACGTGGCGTTTATTTTTTTTTTATAAATTTCGCTCCAGTTCCCAGGAGTCGACTCGCCGTGTTTACACGACGGTGGAAAGCTAAAAACAATGGTTTTTCCTTTATATAAGTTTTAAAACTGCAGCTTCGCGATAATATTTATTTTCGACTGCATTGAAATTTCCGTCTAGACTGGTTAAGTTTATGCGATCATGTTGCCCAATGTGATGCCTATCGTTCGTTGGTTCATTTCATCGATGAGACTATCCATACCGTATGTATGACAGTCTCAAACTCCTGCACACTTAGTTAATTGTCGTTCAAATACTTCATAAAATATCCAGACGCGCCGAAAATATTCCGCATATGTTTAAATTTGAGCTATGCCACAGATACCCGTAAAAGTTTTAGGCGTGAATATAAATCGTAAAAGTTAGTTACGGTATAACGTATTTTAACATGTACATTTATGTCGTTATATTATTTTAATGTTGACGAAAATATATTCACATATTTTTATATTTATTTAATCGAGAAGATAATAGGCAAGCTATGAATTATCTTCCGGTTAATGTTTTGAATTATGTAAGAAATGAAGTAACCATTTATTATGAAATTTTCTTTCCTAGACCTGTTTTTTCAACCATCGTCTTTTCCCTTGTTTCACATGTGTCATTAGGATTTCGTACCATAACAGGAACACTTATAGGATCCAAGTCGTTGCGTATTCGCTTGTCCGTCTGTCTGTCAAGGCCCTATTTTTCAGGAACATGTGGACTTATCAAACTAATATTGTTATGGAATACAGGAGGTCTGCGATCTTTCGGAGCTGCAAAAAAAATCAAGCTTTTAAGTAAACTTACTAAATAATATACAGTCCGATATACCTTATATTTTTACATTCACAAGTAAATCAAAATCTATAAGGTAACTACTCACATTGACTTAAAATCATGATATTTGGCAAGAAAAAGTCGTAGTATAAGAAGAAATACAATCTAAACTCATAAATTTTTAGTTGTATCATATAAAAAGTATATATTCTGATTACAAACTGACATTTGCAGTTGAGGAATAAATAGATTGTGATGTAAATTGGTGCATTTTAGATTATAAAAATTAATAAAAATAGTAACGTCATTATTTTATTCACAGTCATAATAATGTAATTATTTTTCTCAATATATCAATCTAAATATATAAAGTTGTTCAATCCCAAAGAGCTCGTCGCGATATCTGATTACATGCATACGGAGTCTGTAGGGTCATGATGACTGAGTGAATATGTATTATAGGTATATATTAAATCGTTCTAACTTCTTGCCAATGTCGATTTCATCTTGCAATTTTTCCGACCATAGTTCTAATTTCCTCTTTATCATTTAAAATCGTGACGCGTGAAAATCGTCGAATATGGGATATACCTATGGAAACACATTCGCTATTTCTTTCTTATATTTTTTGTTTTTCCCCGGCAGTTGAGATCATTTTTAATATTGGCCACTTTTTCATTATTACCTTAACTTGTATTTATAATGTTTTTAATTGCTTATGAGAGACGGACCTTCGAATCAGGAGTCGACTCAATCGATGCCCATTAGAATCGTTTCTGTAAATATACTTCACAGATTTTTCAGTTTTATAAGTGTCTATTAAACGATTTGAATTACAATAAATTGTGATTTATTTCAACATAGTAATATCCCGTTGCAGTGTTCATGATCTACGTAACACACTGTTTAATTTCTGTTGAATTTAAGGAATAAATCATAGTGTGAATAAGTTTAAAGATATTTTGAAATTTAAAGTAGTTCTTATTTTTATCTTTTAGAGCTTTCAAGCTCTATAACTAGAGATTAAAATTCCAAATTTTATATAGATCGTAACAATATAAATTTAGACTAAGAATGTGTGGATTCAAGTAGATACTTACTTCGGTAGGCAGCGTAGGTTCTCGTTATATATATTTTTAGACATCGCAAAGAATTATCTTCCAAGATTTTAAAGTGTCCTTTGAGGTACTTAGCGCCGTCATTAAATTGGAATATTATCCATATTTATAACTCTCAAGCAAGGCACTCGATACTCCACATGCCAAATTAGGTTCATCCTTTTTTTGTTTTTGCGCTAAAAGCGATATCATTTCAACAGGAGATTCAAGTGTATAAGTTTCAATAATTTTACGCTTTTTTGAAAGTCACATCTTGGGAGCTTATGATTAAACGATGTAATCTATATTGAAAGTCAAGACAATGAATATAAGAAAGGTAAAGTGAGATTAAAGGACATTGTTTCCCGTTCAAAATCACACGAAGTACTTCCAGTATACTTTTTTCTTTTAGTTTATATAACAAATGATTATAGAGTTACGCCCCATGAAATCTAACTAACGATTAAGAAAATGCGTATAATATCAATTAATATAATCTAATAGATTGTATGATTTCTCAATAAAGTGATCTTTAATTGTTTACTTCATTGCATAAATTTTGAATTCAAAAAATATTTATAACAAATGTGCAGTCATTTCAATGCCGGTATAAAACATTCACTAATAAGCCATGGGATTTAAAAACAATTGTTTTATCTGGAAACGTTTAAGAAAAACCAAATGATATTATGGGTGTACATCAATAAAAATGTAATATACGAAAATCGTTAATCATTAAAGTTGTACTGCGCAGTCTAATCGTTATTACACGATGACAAACGTACTGTTTAGCTTAGCAAGTTTTTAGAGAGATAATTTGTGCGGATTCAAGTAAAACAGAGTCAAAAGCTTCTGGTGTTTTCCGAACTGTTTGACTTCTTTAGGGCTTAAATAAAAGCACCTCGTTAGCTTAAAGGACTTGAAAAGCGCGTCATCCTTAATCTAATGAATGATCTCAAAATTTAAAACAAATTCGCTATAATATTTGACAGAAGCTTTTCTAAACATTCTTGAAGCGAATAATGAAATCAGGCTTTTATATAAAAGGGGCACATACGAGCTTGTACAAAAAAAAATGCTAATGTCCTGAATGAAGGTTTTAAACAGCTCTTAAATATACAATATCATATTAGCAGTCATCCCGCCCGCGTCGCTGGACATGATGGGTTATGAAAACAAATATTAAAATAATTTTGATTTTTACATGGAATTCGATAAATAAATAACCTAAAACTATTTTGAAGGAATACTCTGTACAAATGGTCAAAGTCCCGCAGCGATATATTCATTAGTTTTATTTAATATTTGGACAAACAGAAGACCGTTTTCATCATATATATATATATATATATATGATGAAAACGGTCAATTTTGTATATATATATAAAATTCTATTTCAATATGACTGAAAAAAAATAAGGTGGGTAAATAATACTTTAAAAGAGATTCAATAGAAATTACAAAATATAGATTTTGAAATTATGACAGAAAGCTTTTTTTAAATTTACCACTTATTGAAATTATTTTGTAACATCACTCTGTAAAGTGTATTTGACATATCGAAATCTGCTATATTCAATAGTTTTATTCCTCAGACATTTTAAAATAACGATAAAAATCAGAGTAATCAATTAAGTTTTTCATAAGTTGTCATAGTTAAATACACACGTACATACAAGCACACCGATCGGACATATGAGATATATATCTGTCATTCTGGTTTTTTTCTACAATCACCTTTTAAAGTTATTTCAAAACCAAATATTTTTTGTATCACATCAATAATGCCAATTTAATATAAGTTTATTTGTTTTGCGATAATAAAGAACTACAGGCCTTTGAAGCGCTTAATCAAAGTAATGACTTCAATTTTAATATCAGATTTTTGTCGATTCATATTGGCGTATTTGAGAAATTAAGAAAATTAAATAGTGTGTCTCAATTAAAAGATTTTTTATCAATTTTCTAGCGTATTTAAAAAATAAAGAAAATTAAATAGTGTGTCTCAATTAAAAAAAAATTTTTATCAATTTTCTTGAAACCATGAATATTTTCATTAGTAAAAAGTAATCAACGCATATTTTGTATGCTACGAAGTATAAATATAATGTAATTATAAAAGCTATAAGAAAATTTCAAAACTATAGCACTTATATAAAAACAATTTAAAAAAATAATTTTTTTACCATAATAAAACTTTGTGAATGCTATTTATAGGGTTTCGTACCCAAAGGGTATAAACGAAATTCTATTACTAAGCTTCTGCTGTCCGTTTCTCTGTCCGTGTGTCTGTCAAAGGGCAGTATCTCGTGAACTGTAATAGGTACACAGTTGAAATTTTCAGAGTGCTGCTGTAACAAATAATAGAAATAAATTGTAGTTAAAAACTAAAAGCCGTCCCTATACAAGAAACGTGTATTATTCGGGGTTTTTTGTTCAATGTAAATTTTTTGTTTTTCATTAATTAGTTTAAAAAGTATGCAGTATTCAATATTACGGTACGGTGGTCCGGGAACTGTTCGTATGCGAGTTCGACTCGCTTTTGTTTATCATTTTTTAATACAAAAAAATATGAAAAAAATACGGGCAAATATTATTTGACGTTGGTCTATTAAAGAAAAATGTTGCTTTGCATCGTATCAGCTATTAAGATTAAATTGACAATCAATAAGTTACGTTATAACTTGACAGAAAGAGAGATTGCTTGATATAAAAAAAAGTAATAAAAGAACGCATTCTATGTCCACCCTAATGGAGTTGCGAATGAAAGAGAGATCGCTCAATGTAAAAAAATAAAGAGATTTGTATGTTTCTAGAAAAACAACGTTCATCGGGGCGGAGCTGCAGAGACAGCTAGTTACTAATAAAATAATTTTATAATAAATGCATATAGGACCTTGCATTTATAAAGTTGCTGTCTTTCATTCTACTAGCTACCTGGAATCTGAATACTTCAGGTTTGACGATAAAATGAAAATTAAAATCGCAAATGCGGAAACCGCATAAACGGACCACAGACTTCAATTAATATCTATCTCCGTATGAGAAATAAATTTAATTATTTTGAATCGTGCTTAAAGAAGTTCCACTCCAATGACATAGATAACGTTGAGCCCAATAATAACGGAACTCGTAAGGGGTGCACACCCAGTCGTAAATCGTACGGCACACGGCGGTACGTGTTGCACACGCGGCTCGGGAGATTGCGAACGTGGACCGGGTGTCTAATCAAACAGGCCCGCGTGCCGCCCGCGCCGGCGCCGCGCGCGCCGGGTGAGTTACGCCTTTTTCACTCCGGACGCAAACATGATTGGTTTCCTTTGTCTATGTCTGACAGGAAGAAATATATCCCCGTTTATCTTATTTCTTGTTTTTTTTTTTTCAAGAGAACCCCGCCACTCTCGGCTTATCGGTCTAATCGCTTGAACTTATATCCGTCGCACTGTGCGCGAGTTGCGTTCAGGTGATGGGAAAGAAACGGCGATTACGATAGTGTTGGTTGCTTTTTTAGTTCGTGAAGTTAATAATCGTCTAAATCGAACGGGGTGGATAGGTACGATGCCCAGCGTGGTAATTTCACCGTCCGGTCTTTTTACGTATGTATGTATGAAAGTATGAAAATTTTCCGTCTCTCTTAAGAATATGTAAGCGATAGTGCTGGCAAATTAACCAGTGTCATAGTTTTGAGATTAAACAAAGTGTATAATTATGATTTTTGTAATGAAACAACGTTTCTGTGGAGGAATCTTTACTTATCGGTAGGTAATCGTATGAAGTTGGCGATGACGGTAAGAAGCAAAGACTCGATACGTAGACAAGAACATAACGGCAGTCCCGTTAAATACAACGATGCGACACTCGTTTCGGTTGGCTAAATTCTTAAGTAACTTATTTTCAGTCACACATTAAAATAGGTAATATAAAAAACATAAAATGAATAATGATACAGTAACTATAAATACAGTTGTGTACTCAACAATTAACATCACAACTTTTTTAAATCTATTGTTTATTAATGGATCGACAAATATCTATTGTGCATTGATCATTGACAAATTCTGTTTTTCATGGGGTATTTTTTTAAGGTTCCGTACCCAAAAGGTGCCGATGGGACCCTGTTACTGAGCCGTCGTTGTATGTCCGCCTTTCACAGGCCTGTATCTTTTGAACCGTAGCAAAAAGACTTGAAATTTTTGGAGAGTATGTATTACTAAGGTCACTATAACAATAAATAATAAAAATGAAATAAAGTTAAAGGGGGTGCTCATACAAAAAACGTGTATTTTTGGACGTTTTTTACTCGAGCGGTTGAACGGTAATAGATAGACACTTGAAATTTTCACAGAGTATGTGTTACTATGACGGCTATTGCGATAAATCATAAAAATAAAATAAAGTTAAAAACAAAAAGGTATTCCCATACAAGAAACATGTTTTTATCAATGTTTTATTTTACTAAACTACTTTTTATATGTATATATATAAATATAGTTAAATTAGTACGGTGGTACGGAACCCTTTGTGTGCCAATCCGACTCGCACTTGTTTTGTTTGTGTGGTGTACTATAATTTAAGGTAAGTGAATAGTTTGAAATGACTGGTTTAATATTTAGTATTTGGAATTGAATGAGTTGAAATAATTGCTTTTAAATTTCTGATAATTTCAAGATATTTCCAAAGAAAAACGCTTAAAAAAGGACCAATAAAAAAATTACTATATCCAAACAGTAACCGATCTACGATCTTTATGTTCTGATGTGAGCCTCTACTTACAATCGGCAACCCTGTTATCAAATCAAATCCATTCAAAAGTATTTTTATTTTATAGGTAATGGAATTACACTTGAAATATGTCATCAATAATTTTTTTTCGATATTAACATTGCTACCTTCTCCAAATGCTAATTTAACTTGAGAAGAATGAGCAAGAAACTCAAGGGTTCCTCTTTTTTGCTCATAGATACAAAATATTGAACAACAAATAAAATTAGGACTTATAACACTTAATCCCATGCATATATTTTCATTAATACAGACAATAGTAGCCATTGTCATACAATTTATTTTTAACGGAAATTTTAAATTCATATAATGGCAAATTTTGAATTTCAACTGAAATTTTATTATAAAAGCGTACATATTGCCCTTTAAATTATTTGTTAACTTTGTTGAATCGGGTTTTATGAACGCCAAGGTTATTCTTATGTTTAGTGTTAATGTTATGAATGTCGCTCATTTTTTGGAACGATGTTATATTTTTGTTGGTATATACTAGGTTTTCTTCTAAGTAGGTAAAGTTAAAATATTAATTTCTTTCAATTTTTCTCTGCGAGATGTTTTTGGTCTTCAATTACAAATAACATGAATAGCCCACTTCCGTAGCAAAATAATTGTTTTTATCGGGTCCATGATCCTTAATAAAATTCCATTATATGTTTTATTGTATTGCGTAAAAATAATAAGTATATGCTCAATGACTAAATTAACATTTAAAAATTACAATTCTTGGACGATTGTCTGTGACAGTTTAGGTAGTATTTTGGTGTCGGTTATTCTGTGGCTATCACAAGCGTGTTTATAAGTGGGCCGATTTTGTGACTTGTGGGCTGTCCGCGATTTTGTATCATGCTTGATATACTGCACATTGCTTATTCGTGTTATTATAATAGTTAAATGTCATCTATTGGTGATTTTAATAGTTCTGGCATGGTGAATATGTTCGTCTGACCTTTCTTGAGGGTTTGTAGTATTGACACGAAGTGTACGTAAAAATCGTGTACTAATTAATTGGCGATTAAGATAAATAAAAATTTTCACACCTGCGCGTTCGATATCTGATATTTGTCCATCCTCTCGAATAATATTCAATCAGGGGACGAGAATTGTCCTAGAAGAGGAGTCACTGCAGAATTCTGCATGTTGAAGTTAAGTTAAGTTCTGCATGTCTGTGTTATATGTTAACGTGGTTGCCACTAATTAATCTTATCCTATCATATGGCTCTTAATTACAAGATAACGTCGTTATTGGCACAAATATCTGTCATTTAATGATCGTTAAAGCACTTCATCACACTTAAGTCGAAACCTTCCACAATTATATTACCGAATAACACGCGCACGTCGCTTCGGTACAAATGCGAGGCGAGGCGGCCGTAAATATTCCCGGAGGGGCGAGCAGAGACCGCAGGTTCTCCTCTCGGCCGTAAACATATCAATAATATAATACATGTGTCTGTGGTTTTTCGTTCGCGCCAAAAATCTATTATAATAAATTTCCACGGCGGCCAAGCTGAGGAGCTACCCGCACCGGACGGCCGTCTTTATTTGAGTTTAGCAAAAACAACAGACGCGCCAAAGAAAACCGACCGATGTTAATGGCGCGGACGAGTGAGTGGAAACAGGAGGCGGCCGGTGCGCGGGATAATACGCCAGGTATACCGGGAACGCGAGACGGTTTAAAAACAAACGACGCCCCGCCGGGCGCTGCACGGGTTACGATGTAGATCGCGCTTCGATAACGGCCGTAAATAAGTACTCTTGCGGCTGTTCATGGGTTCCGTAGTGGTTTTTGTACGTACTGACTTATAGCTTTCACCTGCTTGCATATTTGTCAATATATTTAGGTGATGGTGTAAGTGTATAGTGAGTCACTACTAGCGATCGTATGCCCGCTTTGCTGAGCGTCATGGGTTATGAAGATAAATCAAAAATAATATATGGGGAATAAAAAAAAAACAGTCTTAAACCATTTACAAACAATTCCACATCGAAACGGTCAAGGACTGTACCGATACCCTCAGTATATTTTAATGATTTTTCTTTGTCCGAATATTACCAAAGTAAATTGCTTTATCGTGTGTTTACGAGGATATATGCTGTTCAAATTATTCGTGTTAAGCTGTTATTAATCTGAGGTCTTACCGCTTGCTTTGCTCTAACAAAGAGCGAAGTGAGTGACGGATCGTAAATGGTGCATTGCAATTCAATGAATATATAAAAATATTTTGTCCGAAAATATAAAGGCTGTCTTCAATTATTTTTTTTAAACAACAATTAGTAGTTATTACAGTCGGTTCCAACTAAAGATAAATCAGACGAAGTTGTATCTCTTTAAAAGAAAAAGATCTCTTTTTGACTCAATATTTAACGTTTCATAGTAATGTTTAAATATTATATGTTCTTTTGTCTTGCTTTAGCTGGAACCGATTTCAAAAACAACTAATTTTATTTCAATTTTTTTAATTATCGAGTATATATAAGTTTATAAGTCATTTAGCTACTTTACATGTGGATTAGGCCATTGATAGGAAAATCGGCCAGGCATCTCCTTTGTCCGGAGTAAGTGAAAATGCAGTTTTAATCCTGAATTCATTGTCCACTGGCAGTCACTCCATGGTCTTTACATTTTTAGTTGGAGTGCAACTACCGATACCAAACAAATTATTCTTACTACTACCTACTAATTATTGCAGTTAGCAAATTATTCTTATACAAACTACATAAATTATACTTATTCTTTATAATATAACAATTCTACAATTCATAGAGACTATATTTTTATTCACTTCCACATTAAATGAATTCATTCTTTTTTTACTATTATCGCTACAAAGTTTTGATATATTCCTGTCTACAATTGTCACGTTTGAATTATATAAATTAATTAAATATTTATAGGTAGATTAATAAGTAATTAATTTTAATTCGGTGTGTACTAGGTTTTATTAATAGCCATTGAAGAATAGTTTCTGACGTCAAATCGCATTATTATCCCCTAACTTCTAACCATTAAGGAGTGCTTTGGCTTCCATTATCAGCTCAGCAGCATAATATGATAACTACCATACGCAAAAACTAGAACAATTAAAAAAAAAGCTCAAACATACTATACGTGCCTATAATATTTGAGGGTTTCACTCAATTGTCCTGGGATCCCATCATCAGAACCTGACTTGGTGACTATGGGACCACCTCAGAAGTATACCTTTTCAAACGAGAAAATTCAAATCGGTCCACATCTGGCAAAATTATCACTGACATACATAAAAAAACTATATGTAGACGAATATAGAACCTCCTCCTTTTTTGAAGTCAGTTAAAAACGAAGTTGAAATTCTCATACAAGTATGTTCTTGGGTTCTGTATACAAAGTGTGCTAACGGGATCTCATTAGTAAACCTCCGTTGTCCGTCCGTCTGTCACAGGGCTGTATCTTTTGAAACGTAATAGACACTTCAAATTTTCGCAAAGAATATATTGCTGTGGCTGCTATAACAACTAATTATAAAAGTAAGATAAAATTAAAAATTAAAGGCTGTTCCCATGTTAGAAACGTGTTATTTTTGATGTTTCTTTTTTAATTTACTAAACTATTTAAAAATATATATTATATTTAAATGCTATATTGCGGAATGGAACCCTTTGTGGGTGACTCCAACTCGAACTTGGCCATATTCTTTTTTTATATTAAAACTCCGAATTATTTACATCATTTTTAAACATGTTCCTAAGTAATATTAGGAAGTACTATTCGAGTAAACCTACCTTTTGCATTTAATAAAAAAAAATTTCCATATTTCTATTATAGTCGATATTGAAACGATTGTATTCTTCACTAGCCGAATTTTTAGAATACTGGAATGTATTTCACAAACTAAAAGAACATGAAATATAGCACTTTTTGAAGTTATACTTCTTTTGGGGTGTTCTGACAAATTGATGAGAGTGAATTTCTATCGGGGTGACACGAAAACTACAGTATGAAGTTGCACGCAAGCGATTTAGCGAGCAACTACAGAGCACTAATAACTGACGTGTCAAACGTTCGAGCTGGGGGAGTTGCCCTTTATCAAAATATGGACGATACTACCAATATCATTACGACAAATACTGATATGACTAATATGGGCGGATTTAGCAAGTTCAACAGTGACATCAGTCGGTGAGTTTTGTGTAGCTGAATACAAAATGGAAGATGACAATAAAATAGCGTTAACATATTCCAATTTTTCACTTAATAATTGTTATAGTTTGTAATAAAAAGATAAAATTGATATTACACTTTGTATAAGAAAAAAACAATAATTTGATGTTTCAAATTTAAATTAAACTTTATCATCCGTATGGACTACCCCACTCCAGTCCTTTTATTATTTTATTGTAATTAATTATTTTCATGAAATTAAACACATTTTTTTAATTACGCCAAAGAAGTGTAACTTCTTACGTGCGCACATAAATATTTCATTTTTGAAAACTTTATATCCCTAACTTCAAGCAAAATTTTAATTGAATTCATTCCGCTCATATTCATCATAAAGATTAGGTACTTTATACCTTAAGTGAGCCGATGTTCACTTACATGATAATTGTAATTCTATTTCTAAATTCTAATTCTAAAGAAATTGTGTTTAAATTTTAAACTCGAAATGATTCTATACAAACTCAAAACAAATAAAGATGTTTGTCATAAGTATTCCATCCTATAGTGATCATATCTTGAAATTATTTACAATGATTTTTCTCCAAATTAAATATTGGTGACGCTGCATTCGTAGATTTATAATTCTCATTTTGTTAGTTCACCCACCTATCAAACTTATTTTACTCTGGAACAATAACTATTTAGATCTTTAAAATTGGCTAGGCTTTTACAATAAATAAATTAACATACCGTGTTTCTCGCACACTCAGTTATTTTCTCTATCTTTCAGATATATTTTAATATTTCTTAAAGCATACATACAACATACAACGTCTCGACGTTGTTTATCCAAAATGTAATACGATATTTAGAGTGGAATCAAAAAGAATGCTGTGTTAACACGTAAGCTACAGTTAAATATATATTTGAGTAAGAAAGAATCATCACGTTGACATTTTCAGTCAATATTTTTGCAGGTACAACATGAAAAATCGTTTTTTATGTAACATAATAGATGGAAAAAAAACGCTAGGTAAAACAGTTTTCAAAACTTAGAAAATTTCAAATTGACTGAATTTTTTACAGTAAATACTTACATTAGATATTCACTACAATACCCTAACTCCTTCCAGAAGATGTGATTGACACCGACAGCCTAACAGGTGCTGTATCTGATATTATAAGCACATAGATAACCTTACAGAAATATCGGAATTTTTTATAGTACAATATATTTTATTTTACAAATATTCCTCAATTTATTCGAACGCAATTGTTTCTAAAGAACACGCCGACAAGGCTGTAATATAGCTCTGAATTTTCCGCTATCAGCCTTATATATTTCAATAACGCTGTTATATAAATTTATGGCGTACTCTCCCCGTCGGAAAAGGTGTCTACTTTGATAGCGGCCATGCTTCACGCTTTATTCTTACAATGCCGCGCCATTTTCTATTTTTAGAAGCCTCCTATTGCGTATTTCCATATCATAAAAGGCTGTACGCTTTTGAATAATTTATTACTAAGCTATAAATTAATTTTTAGTTATTCTCTTACTACGAAACAATTAAAAATATTTTAAATAATTTACGGCGATTATAATTATTGATGAATAATATTTTTACATTGGAATCTTGTTTTATTTGCCAAAGGAATGCAGGACTATGAACATGCCCGAGCGAAAAATTATAGAATTTTAGTGTTGGAATATTATATTTGTGAGTGTAAATATTCAGCTTTGCCGACGATCCCTGGCGACGTATACGCTTTTAGGACTTGCCGTTCGTGATTTTAGACCATACATTTGTAGAGCAATATTACTTGAAATACGTAGACATTTGTTATAATTTTAATATGATTAATGTTTTGTATTATCTGTTTTATATTTATCATTGCCCTACTACTTCATAAGTGTAATGTTTTCCGGTTCATGAACTATTTTGTTTAACATATAGAAATATATACTTCATGAAACTTGTGTATTATAAATAATACATAAGTTTAATCTTTTATTTCCTATTATTTTCTCCTAAATACAGTGCTTGTTGTTTGTAGCTTTTCATCCAGCCATCCAGCCATCATGATCGCTGGAGGGAAAAATTTATGGAAGATATTGTAAAATAATAGCATAATAGAGGAAAAGTATAAAAATTGCTAGGTACCAGAATAGTTGGCGCTTCATGCATTCATTTACTTTAAAGTATAGAGGTAGGAAGATTCAAATACACCGTTACCAAGCATAAGTGTTTTGTGTAACAGGTCGTAACTTATTTTAAGTACTAACCGATACTTATGGTTCCAGTGTCTTGCTTCGTTTCTGTGTTATTTCCAGTAAATGTGATGAGATCCCTGCAGATCTCCCACATCCCCGACTCGCTGGACAGGAAGCGCAGCTTCGTATGGGGCAAGATAGTACCTGGAACAATAAATCTATTTATTTTCAGCTGTCCTCTTATTTACCTTTTCGTATTGCTATATTATATAAAGCTGTTCTCTCGTTCACCGCCTTGTATTGTAAGCAACGGGCGTATACGACATGTGAAGTTTTCAACCTTTCATTTATGTTATTATAATTTCAAAACAAACAATAAGTAGAACAACCACTACCACTATTACAAAGATATTTATACGTCTTCAGAAGAAAAATGAGGAAACAATAATTTACAATATATTGTTTTATAAGTAAGCATTTACACAAGAGCGTTTCTAAAATAATATCGAGATCAATTTATCTTTTTCACACAAAAGATTAATGATAGCTATCAACATTTTTTTTATAGCGAAATTACGTATAATGATGTGTAATGTCATGCAACGATCTTATTAATATTATAAACGCGAAAATTTATAATAATGTATGGATTGCTTGGATGGCTATTTGTTATTCTTTCACGCAAAATTTACCAGACAGATTTTGATGAAATTTCGCAGTATTATAACTTGTACATCACGATAAAATAAAAATTATAATTTATTTAGATACTAGTATCTGCTTGCGGCTCCGTTTGCCTGAACTTAGCAAATGCAGAACTGGTATCTATATTGAGACCGTAATCGGAATCAAAAGCAGGGCCAGAATCAGAATCGAGAGTCGGACTGACATTGGAATCATGGTTGACAGCAAGATCGATCGATATAAAAAAATAAAGGAATCCATTCTATCTCCACACAGTCTGAGCAGCGGGCGAAAGCTAGTTTATAATAAAATACAGTTCAATATGCATTTCATACCTTGTCACAGCGGCTACGTAATGTTACGAGCATAACTAACTGCTACAAAAACACTGTTTTGAATTTCAGATTAGCATTTGTCCGATTGCTATGCAAAGACAACGCTTATTTGCTTTACCATTTGGCTAAATAAAAAACGGGCAATCGACTTGACTGAACTTAAATTTCATGAAAATTTTAGATAATCGGAATTATGACTATTGATTATGCACCTAGATTTTAAGAAACTTCAAACAATAATGTAATGAAAAAGTTTTTCAAATACTTTTTTAAACTATTCAACCGATCGATTCCAAAATATAAATAGTAACCTATTTCTAATAACTGCATTGAATGCTGTATGAAGTTAATGGAATTTGTTTCTTTTTTTCGAGATATATCGTGAACGAAAATGTTAAAAAAGCGTATTTTCGTAATAATTTTTAAATTTTTAAAAAAATCTCATTTTAACATAAAATCCCTTTAACGTTTAAAAACTGAATCGAACATCGGATTTTTTTTTATAAATCTATTAAATTATCAAAAGATACCATAGTAAAAAAATAAAGTAACTTAGGTTGTTTAGAATGTAAATACTTTTTAATTCAAAAAAAAAATTACATCAAATGCCTTCTCCAGGTATAATTTCTTTCGTTCAAAAGATTTATCCGACGGAGTATTTAAATAATACTAATTCAAACTTGTCGCTGATAATTTTAAGCTCAAATACATGCACAGTAATGTTCCGTGCTTACTCAACTTGAAAATACTGTTGCTCAAAACATTGCCGCAAGTTTTGAGGCTGGCCTACGAGGTCAATCGTGCTCAGTTTTTTTTTTCAATGTCTCAAAACTACAAATTTAATGATTCTTGTTGTTTTAAAGAAATAAAATTTTCTTTTGAACAGTTGTAGTTAATTTACAAACAGATTAAACTAATGTAGTTATAGATTCCGATCTATAACTATGAGTAACATTTCAGTACAATAACTTCGATGTCGCTCGTCGCTGTTGACTAGTTACGCTTATGTGTATCACAGATTGAACTATTTGTAAAAACGTAGATAACAAATTGTAGAAAACGATTTTATTTGTATTTTATGATCTAGTAAAATACGTAAAATTAAAATCTCTTTGCTAAGAACAAAGTGACACAAGTGACAGACGAATCGTGAGCTCGGGTCACTTGACCGTAACTACCGGTACTTATTGATATTACTCCCACTATCGTATTATTTCATCTGCGTATTTTTTTAACAAAGTTTGGAATCCTCGCAGACTCAACAAAAAAATCTCCATATCTACTAGGAAATTTTTTTTAAATAAGTAGTAACATTCAACAAACATTAAACGGTGAAAACAAACGTTTATGATAAGTAAGTGTTCATATAAATATTTTCTAACACCGTGAATATAGTACTGGTAAAATTTATTACACTTGACATGGAAATATTTTTAATATTTATTTTGTTTTTGACAACCTGTATTAGCGACTTCATAGGCGTAGGATTAATTTTTAAAAACCGATTAAAAATCTGCGACCCATTTTGATGAAATAAATTCCATATGTTGCTCCAAACTAAGCTCGAGTTACCTGCGACAATCCATGAATAGCACTTTTAAAGTTTACCATATTCAAAAAAAAAGCTCAATTTGTTACCCCGGCCCCCACATCCCGTAGTCAGTTTTTTGACAAATACTTTCAATGTACGAACACGGCAATTCTAGGATTTTATTGCGTACAAATAACAAAGTTTACATGTAATCGGTCAATTGTGATGACCACTTAACTGTGGAGACCACTTAACTCAATATTAATTTGGTGGTTTTGAAAGTGGTTTAATTTTCTATAAAATAAAGCTACTGTAGTTGAATTTGTAATTTTAGACATAATTCTTAATTTGAAAGAAAGACGAATGATGTTACACGAAACCATCAAATAGAAATAAACCTAGGTACACGTGCTTTTACTAAAACGAAATAACATAATGAAATGGAAACAGAAATGCACGAAGAAAAAAAGAACGAATACCGAAAATAAGGGTTAGCGTTTTAAAAAATCTTTTTAAGCGGTTGTCCGTAAAAATCGCCGCTCGTAGCGCCCAGTGCGTCGGGTCGTGTCCGCGACTGTTGACGCTTTTTTTAGATTTTAACACCCCCATCGCTATAGTACACTCACCCTCCCACCATCTTTCTATTTCAGACTGAGGGACTTGGCCCTTAAGCCCTCCGCGACGGCCTACTTCGGGTCAAAAATGTAAAGAATGTTTCGGATTAACGGCTTAGGGTGCTTGCTCTCTCTCTGAGACACAAGGCCGGGAGTTTACATTGACTTAAGTTCACTAGTCAATTCGGTCGTGGGCAGGATATCGAGTGCAGTACCTTTCGATTTGGAGGCTTAGCTTTTAAGTATTGAATCACTCCCGCTTTTGATTTGTAAGTAAATACATAATAATAACAACATACAGACGTCGTTGTCGATTAATTATATTATACATATTTCGTTCACTGTCAATTAATTATATGTGTCAAATGATTATATTAAAAAAATTGAATGGTAACTTACATCATTATTTAATGTTTATTGTTATTGCTATATTGAAAAAGGCTACTATGTTACTGTGTGGAAAATTATTTTCTTATATTTGTAAGATTTTTTGAATTCGAAAAATTCTTGTTTTAAATTCTTCTTCGTTTTCGTACTCGAGCAATAGCAATTGTTACTATTTCTGGTCCATTTTGAACAAAGCATCTGGATACTTTGTATATACCATAAAGTTGCGGTGGCGCGTTAGCGATTGCAGACCACAAATATGTCCTCTATAGCGATTTAACTGAACGGCCAGTATTACGTGTGTTATTTAAATAAAGCGGGCTTAAATTTAAATTTAACATAGATTATTTTTAAAGTTGTATACTCGACAAGAAACCTTTGTAGTTTCGCCATGTCCGTTCGTCTGTCCGTTTGTCTGTCCCCAGCTTAACTCAGAGACCTTCAGTTCTAGAGAACTATGATTTGGTATGACAACACATATTGATCACGCTGGCAGTGGTAGAATAAAATTTTGAAAAAGATTTTTTTTACGATACCTTCCCTACACAAAGTGGGGATGAATTTTTTTGAAGAACTATAAAGTAAAATTTCGATGAAGTTTCATTGAAAATTACTTAGATAAAGTTGTTAGTTGAGTAAAATAGATGAAAATATAAGTTTATGAACTATATAAATTATGGCAATATACAATAGTAACATCCTTAACACCTGTCCTATGTGAGCCGGTTTTTAAAGGTTCTCAACCGTTAAACCCCGAACTCAATAATAGGTTAAAAGTATCAAACAAAAAGCCTTCTTATAAATTCGCATATTTTGTCGGACGACTAAGGAACGCTACAAGCACTTAGCCGGTTTTTTTTAAGATCCGAATATGGCCACAGTTGCACTTAAACACATACGTTCTCACACATCCGTATACCGATATACCCACTACTATCTGCAAACAGCCTCCCTTCATCCACTCACACAAAATATTATATATAAAGGAATGAATATGGCTACCAAGAAATACAAAAAGAATGTTTATTTTTTTATGTTTACCATACGATATCCCGAAATCTTATGAAGCTTATCATTTGCGCAATCGCATGTTCTTAATTTTTATCAGTTTTCACAAAGATCGGTCAAGCTGTTCTCAAGTTATAAAAGTACATACAGACAAACAAATAGCGATAGATAGACAGATAACAGATATGATAGAATAAGAAAAAACAACTTATAAAACTATTATTTATCTGATAAAAAGATTGAATGTACAGATAGAAACTACAGATGTATATTAGGGAATAGATAATAACGATGCGCAGCTTTACAGTCCTAAAAACAATAACATAATTAATTACAATTACTGTAAACAGGAGAGTAATTTTCTATAATAGCAGTTTTGATAACAATCACTATTGCAAAATATGGGTTATAAATATCAAACAGCAACATTACAAGTACGTAGTCGAAGTTAAGGTCACATCACTTCGACACTACTCGGGGACGACTGTCACTGGCACACGTCACAAAGTCTTGTGAGACGATTTGCGTTATTAACGAAAAATGACAAATTACAACGGTCTGTGTCATTCTCGGTGTCCAGCAATCGGAATTGTCAAAACAACGTCAGTTAAACATGGTGGCCTGCACTATGGAATATGAAATGTCGCGTGCATTTTTGCACTACGAATCACAACACACAATCTTTGTTGAGCGATTTTTCTCTGTCCGAATATCAGTTAAATGCTATGATGGTAGCATCCCATCCATATGGGATGAATGTATGGAACCGTTTAATATGAAATGGTTTGTAATCGGTTTTAGACTACTCATTATTTGAATTAAACACACCCGTCATTCAAATAACTCATAATGCTCAACGAAACGGACGTGGAAGCGATATTAAAAACTGTAATGGTCAATTTAAGGAAATCGCAATTCAGTAATATTTTATATGATATATTATGGTATACCGTATTAAATATTATTTATACGGTATAAAATAATATCCTATATTATTTTATGTCGGTCGATTTTTCGTTTTAAGCGATTTTCAACAAGTAAAAATCGCTTTATTAACTAATTTATTTAGTACATAAATTAAATTAAATAGTTAATAAAGCGAGAAGTCAAGTAAGCACAGCAAAGCACCAAAACGTTTTTATACTTGCTTGATATCTCGCACCAAGAACTACATAATATTTAGGTGTTTACGCAAACGAAGAAAAAAAAAATACCAGAGGGATCTATTATTTTTTTTTAGTACTTACGTTATTTAAATTCAGTTAAGCATAAACATATTTCCTCCATCAAAAGTCTCGACGATTATTGCCTGTTTGTGATACCGATACCGGTATTATGCATGAAATTTGTATACTTCTGCTTTATCAAAAATTTTGAATTGAAAAATTTTTTTATTCAAAATTTTTTAAGTAAGTGAAAACAGATTTTCTTTTGAGTTATAAAATTTTTGGAAACCTTAAATTTTCATAGCGGAAAGTTACAAAATATTCTTCCATACCGATGTACGGAAAAACATTTTTTTGTAAATGATATCTAACATTACGGTCCATTCTTCAGTTACAATGTTGATTTGCAATCACAAAAAATCTTCCTATCCTTCTAGTAAATAGGCGTGAGTTTTACAAATAAATAAATTAAATTAAATTAAATGACATAGCTACATTTTAACGATTTTCGGATTTTTTCCTTTTTTTTGTGGCATAAGACCTTGCTTCTTGCCAAATTTAATGATTCTAGGTCAATGGAAAGTATCCCTCCCGATTTGATTTATTTGTAAGAACTGAATTAAGTGACTAGAGCATGCCGTCGCTCTTTCATTGGCTTAGAAGTTTATTTTTTTATGTCTAAAGAGACCGTAGACCTGAGTGTTTGATATTAATTTTAACTTGATACCTCAAAGCGTACCCGAGAAATGAGATCTTGATAGACAGGCAGACAGACAAGTGAACAAGGAAGTGATGCTATAAGGGTTCTTTTTGGAGTATAGAAATCAATAAAAGTTCGTATTGAAGGGAAGAGACGCGGATAGGGCGGCCACCGGATGTGGTATGCTGTCGTTATTATTCATTCAGAATATACGAATCGCCCTACTAAAGGGTTTAATACGCTAACGACGTTGATTGATCAGCCGGAGCACTGACGGATGGGGGTTGATTACGCAAAAAGATGTACTGACGTGACATGTACGAAAGGGGTAGCGACGAAACACACGGAGGATTTGAATTACGTGGATGTGACATCGCTAACCGAATTTAAAATGTAGTCTTTAGATAAATTACATCATTTTGTCATTACGTTTTCTTAAATTTACTACACGAGCCAGTGAAAACTGGTTCTGGATCTTGAAAATTTTTTGTAGGATAATCGTTTAGTAATTTTAATATAAATTTATTAATTGAAATACTATATGAAATTTGTGTCCATAATATCACGTTTTATTCACAATATTTTTTTTCATTTATATACTCACGCCCATTCCTATAAAGGGTAAACAGAAATCACAGATCGTCATACTGTGCTATCGCTGTATACCTCCTCCTGCTTCGTTGACATATATCAATCATTTAATGCAAGCCTATCAGTTTAAATGTTCCGATGATTGTTTAAATTTAAGGGCTCTACACTCAATCCTCTGAAAGATTGCGGTATTGTTTGCCTCGGCCGTGTGGTAAATAAAGCCTGACACGACATGTATTTTGATAAATGTTCGCATTTTAGTTACAGATAAAAACTACCACACGGAATCTAGTATCAAATTACTAGATTCCCAATGTATTAGTTACATCAGAAAATAATACCATACTATATTACCTAACAGATTAAATATTTATAAATATAATTAAAAAGATTTAGGCAATTTTAAGATGATTTTAGATTTTCACTATAATGAATTGTTTGGGGGCTATTCCGAGCTTTATTTATAAACTTTTAAGCTGTTACATAATATGGAATTGCACTATTTTCTGATGTAAATAATATATTAGATATCGAACTCTTTTTAAATTATTTATCTACTGATTTGTCTAGCCCGGTTCTATTTTTTAAGTTTCAGTTCATGTAGTTTTGCTTTAATTTTGAATAATTTAATATTAGTAAATGTAGTGTTTTTTGTTTTGAAATTGCAATATTGCAAAGCGTTAATTTCAACATTTCACTCAGATACTTTTGTGGGAAACTCACGCGTCTGAAATTAACAAAAGTCTGTATTTTACTATGTCTGTTTCGCTATGTGAATCCTATTTGATTTCTTTTATAGCAATACAATATGCATTGTTATAAAGGAAATGTAGTGCAGATGTAGCCTTTTTCAGGTTTCAGTACTTGAGATAAATTAAAATTTCAGCAGCTACAAGACTATATTCATTCAATTAGTTTCTCAATCCTCTGCTGTTCATGTCTTATATATAAATTTATTTTGGGACTTTTTTTCTATTTGTAAATCCTAAGACAATAATTATGCTTCGTTTTCAAGTAAAAATGTTTGTCTATATTCAATTTTAAATTCATTACTTAAACTTAAGACTTTCTACTTATGTTATTTTCGTTTTTACAGGCCAAACAAAGATTTATTATTCATTAATTTAAAATTTCATCTGACGGTGTAAAAAATGACAAATTAACAAAAACAACTGCGTTACCAATGATAGCTTATTGTGAAAGAAGAGAATGAAATTCAATTAACAACAACATTATATTGCTACCGAATCGTAAGTGAGACTGTCTTTTTTCGCAAATCACGCTGCTGTTAATTTTAAAACGGAACGTTGGGCCATGTACTGACGGTGTAGTGCTACGTAAAGGGCTACAAGTATTTCTCGTTATCCACTTCAGTCGGTGGCCATGGAATGACAGCAGTTTATGTGGCAGGTACAGCATTAGTTTAAATTGAAGAAATTCTTTCAACATACAAAAGACCTAAGAGATCGCGACAAGTGGGTTTTGACTAGAAACGACATTGCGAGCAATCGTTATTAGATTTGGAATCTCATGAACTCAGCGAGTACTGTAAAAACTTGGTTCGAATGTCTAGTATTGACTTTGAATAATTTGTTAATTTGCTATGCCTCTAGCAATTTGTCTACGTTGTCTTTGCAAAGTTGTCACACGAATTTAGTTTGGCATCCTTTTTGAATTTTGATACAGAACGTTTTAAAAAGAACACCAAATTCCACTCCATCCCAGAATGCTCGGGATTCCATAATAACTCTTTTTGTTTATATAAATTTATAAACAACTAAAGTTGTTTCGTCAGACCACACAGAATCACTCGTTTTTGTCTTTGCGAGATGCGAGTGAGCTTTGTAGCGCTATTCGGTTTGGTTAATTATGGCGTGAACTATTGTGTACCCGGCCTTAGCTGAAGTGACGTCACTAAGGAGAACAAGTTAATTAATCAATTAAAAAATACTTCAAATGACTTTACACACTCATAGGATATTATCCCTCTATGCAGTTAAGCAAACACAATTCATAACTCACACAAAATTTGTCAATAAGTATCTTGAGACGAATTTTATTAGAAAATTTTTCTCATACAGAAATTACCAAATAAATAAGAACCGTCCTTCTGGTCTCCTGCTATGTCCCGCCAATATTTAAGTCCTTGAAACGTTAAACGTTATCGTATACAAATAATTATTAACACAAATAACATTAATTGTTTTCATTCAGCATGATAATTGAGATATTAAGCTGGTGGAAATCACAAAAAAAATTCATGATCTAAAAATACTTTCATCAATTTCACATATTAATAATGAACACAACATTGAAATAATCGTACATTTATAGTCATATCTATCTTTTAAGACCATGAACCCGATCAAAAAAAGATAAAATCACATATGTAAGATAGTCTTTAGATATTATACCAATTCTGTCAGATACTTTCTTAATATCTACAGTACGTTAATTATTTTTTCTCTTATTACATGCTTCGTTGAATAATAAGAGTTTCAATAATAAATTGGTGGAAATTTTGAAGCTGAACTTCTTTACATATTTAGGAGGAAAATTTAGTAGAAAATAAAAAAAAAGCGTCACTTTCTCTCGTCACATTTACCTTTCACATTATCCCATCACGAGGTTTCTACACTTTGTTGAATATTAAATACATATTTCTCGTTTTAGTTACCAACCTTTGATTGCAAAAGTGCATTATAATAATTCTATCACTATAAACAAAGTTGAACATTAATTAGAATAATAGAATTGATAATATAATTTGAAAATATTTCTCTATTGAAACAGCTCTTATTTAGAATAAATAAAGTTTATTTTTCTCAAATCTCATTTATCCCGTATATTTTCAACATCAAATAAAATAAGAATGATATACAGCTTAAAGAAGTTTCACTTCATACGTGTGAACACCATTTAAACTGGTAGAATTATTAGATTATATTGCTACGGAACGCTAGTCGTACAAAACATTTGACTCGCACTTCGTAAACTAAGACAACATGAGGAAGCTAGCACAAATGATTAGCCATCCTAGTTTGAAAATTATTTTAGTCTATTGTTTTGTGTGCCAGCATTATTATTTTTGAATTTTATTACTTGCGCAATGCATAACGCGACGGTCGTTGACATTTGGCGGCGTTTGCGCGCAATTATAAATAAGACGGTTCCTTCTAATGTTGATTGTAGTGGGAGTATTGTAGTGAAAATAACATTTATCACTTACTTATTTGATTTTAATTTAGACATACGCAAGCCCAGAAGAAAGCAGTATAAATGTATTGTTTTCGTGCTACCTGGTTATTGCCCCTAGTATCAAAATTAATGGTGATTAATAAGATTTTTTAAATGGTTTTGCGTCGATTTGTCTAAAAGAAAAACCTCTTTTATATTGGTTTTAACAGAATTTATTATAACGTAAGCGACAATATAAAATAGTAAAATGTTCCTTTATAATTAATCAATAACATGACAATTTAGAATAAAAATAAAATAAAACGATCGCTTTAAGTTATTCGTTTTGGATTTTTTTTTTTTTTATTTAAAACATCCCCTTTTGGTTTTTAATTAGACTGTTTTAATGCGTGTAACTCATTAGTTTGTCAGTTGATACTGTTATGAGGGCAGTCGTCGGTTACCCACTTAAAGCTAATACAAATGTTATAAGAATACATTTCTGCTTTCTAAATTGACTCCAGCCGTAAATTAATATTAAGTAATTTACGGCTCGTTTTCGTATGATCTTAATTTTCATTAAGATCATACGAAAGCGAGCCGTAAATTACTTAATATTAATTAAGTGATCGTTTTCCATTTCGATCCCGTTCCTGCCTCTTCATTCCGATGTCTGTCCTAATGACATACTTTGTTCCACCATTAGACATATTTGCTGTTTTTCTGGTTATATTTTTGGTGGTTTTATGGTCATGCAATGTTATCTACTAAAAAGTATCCTAATATCGTGTTCTTAGAATAATCTATCTCTATATAAAATTTGATTATAATCTGTTCAGTTTTTTCAGAGATAAGACTAAACAGACACAGATTTTGTTATATGTATAAATTAATCTACATTACTGCTAATTTTATAAATCTATCATTTTCAATTTTCCAAAAGGGTTTATAATTTTTATTCGAATGTAAGTTTTTAGGGTTCCGAGCTAAAATGGTAAAAACGGGACACTTATAATTTCGTCATATCCGTCCGTCCGTATCTCACAGGCATTTTATTCAAAAACTACAAAACGTATATTGACGAAATTTAAAGTTTCGGTGTCTTGTAAAGACCGCTACTTTGTTTGGTGGTTAAATAACAAAAATAAACATTTCTAGAGGGGAGTACCATACATGTAACAGAAGTAGAATTTTTTTTTTTCGGTATAGATCGAGTGGCACATATCTCGATAGTTTTCTTAAAAACACTTTAGGGTTTCTAAACAACTTTTCTGATTACGTGAATAATTTCAGAAATAATCGATCCAAAAATTGCAGAAATTGTGTCCTCCCTTCTACTTTCTAATGCCTATGTCCAAAACATATGAAAACAATAAGAAGGTAACGTTTAATAGATATAGATAAAAAAATATTTTAAAAATGGTCGGATGTTTTTGAGATATTGCCGGAAAACTATGCTTCTTAACAAAAAGACGTAAATGCTATGAAGATACGCTCCTTTAGTGATGCACTTTAGTTTACCCTAGTGTAATAGCGTCGATATACCTACTTGTTTTTGTAGTTGTAGTTGACTAAAGTGCTTATAACTATTAAGTGTGGGAAACATGGAAAAAGCGTAACAACCTACTTTTTTCAACTGTAGTGCATTTCTTTAAAATGATGACTTCAGGACCCTATAATGGGCATGGTCCGACATGCTCTTAGCCAGTTTTTTTATTTCCCAAGTAGGTACGTACAATACCATACATAAATATCTGAAATGATTCTAAGTCATATTTTCTACAGTCAAAAGCCACAGTCAATGTTACGACAATATAAGAGAACGCGAGATAAAGTGCAACACGAAACTTGCTGACGTACGCCTCGAATCTGTGTGATTGGAGCAACTGGCAGTGATCCTACTCGCTGCGCTGGAAACGCGGTATCGAATCTCTCACAAGACAAAAATTTGTTTATTTGATTAAAAGTTAATGTTTGTCTCGAGTCTGAGGGTTTCTACGTATTGTGTATGTATATTTACAAAAAGAAAAAGGTAATGTATATTATATAAACTATCTGGTAGACATAATACAAGCCTCTTTGCTTAGTTTGGGACCAGATGGTGCTGTGAATACATGTCCGAAGATATTATTATTATTATATAATGTATTATTATTATTATATAATGTATTATTATTATTATATAATGTATTATTATTATTATATAATGTATTATTATTATTATATAATGTATTATTATTATTATATAATGTATTATTATTATTATTACATAATCTATTAATTGATTTTTGATTCTTTCAACTTGTATGCATTTCGCTCACCATCATCTTTCGCGGAATTGATATGCACCCACTTGTGCGTGCAGACCGCAGTTATCCACAGGAAGGCGCTCAGGCCGACGAACACGGTGCAGGCGAACAGGATGCGCCGCTCGATGACCAGCGCGTTCAGCAGCGGCCGCCGCTCGGCGCCCACCGACGACGCCGTCGACATCTTGTCGCTCTCCATCATGTTGCGCCTGCGATCAAATATAGTAGTCATCTATCTTGCTTCTTTAGGTATGCATAATTCTTATGTATTATTTTGTACATTGGTATCTCTGAAATGGCTGCAAATAATTTGATGGTATTTTGTATTCTGATAAAGTTTTGTTTTTAACGTTTATCTATACAAATTCCATACTTGTTAAAAAGCAATTTTACACAAAAAAAAATATTTCTTTTAGAGTCGCTTTATACCGTCAGCTCGTGTAATTTTGATGTAATTACATTTTCTCTATGCTATTGAATTTAGGCATGTACCACTACGTTCTTAAGTAATTCAAAGTGAAAGTTAAAAAGGAGGCGCGTTTATTCCTCACGGTACTAGGGGCGTTCACTACAAAGTGGAAATGAGTAAATACTGGCTGGTACGGCTGGAATATTGATCAGACTTAAAAAAATATCTTTTGATCAAAAAAAAAATTGAAAATCTTTTGTTTTCTTTAACAAACGAAAGACTTTCATCGTTTGCAGTCTGTCGTAGCATGTATTGTTGAAAATACAAAAAAAATATTTGCTCGTGGTTACGTATCTTTGCTAGAAAAATTTCACAACAGAACGTGTTAATGAAGGCTTAAAGGATAGTTTAGGAGTAAATGGTCTAGCGTCTTGCATAGTTACCCGTTGGTACACCGAATTTAAAGATGGAAGAATATCCACTAAAAATTACCCTCGCTTGGGGTCGCCCAACAGCGGTAGTGACCGAAGAAATTATTTTAGCAGATCGTCGTATCACGGTATGTTTTATAGCCGCAGGAACAAATATTTCGATTGGTAGTGTGCATAGAATTCTGCACAAACGCTTGGGGACGAAAAAAGTATCCGTATGATCGTTCCTCACTGTGCTTACCGATGCACAAAAAGACACCGGCAGAACATTTTTTAAGCTTTTTTGGTATTGTTACAACAAGGTCCTCATAGTTTTCGACTCGATCTACGACATGAGATGGATTCACTATAACAATCCAGAAACAAAATTACAGATCATGACTTAGAATAGACCAGCCTCTCCAACCCCTAAGAAATTTAAGGCGAATCGTTTTGCCGGAAAGGTCATAGGTTCTGTTTTCTGACATAGTGAATTAGTGGTCATCATAGAATATCGCGACCATAGAGCTACTGTTAGAGGCTCTTTGTATGCAGAATAAATAAAAAAATGTGAAATGAATTTCGAAAGAAACAGCAGAGTAAACTAGCAAAAATTGTTTTGTGGCATCAAGAAAATATCTCGGCTCACAGGTTCGCTATTCGACCGCAGATATATATATATCTGCAATTCGAGATGCTGGCTTCGAAATACTTAAGCCCCCTCCATATCCACTCGACCTTGCTTCTAGTGATTGTCCATCTATTTCCAAGTTTGAAGGATTATCTAAAAGGACAAAGATTAAGGAAAGGAAATTGGAATTTTAACCCTGGCATCTCAATTCATTTATGAAAATTTATTATACGTAAAAAAAAATTTTGAAATGTTTAAAAGAAATAGTAGTCGACATAATCTTAATACCAGAAATAAAAATAAACTGAATTCACATGTAAGTCGACTAAGTAAAGTCTCAAATTAATTTAGAGGGCTCTGTGTGCGCCTATTCAATAAGGTTCCTGTAGATGTACAAGATTTACCCCTACATAAATTTAAGAGTGTTATTAAACAATCACTCAGTAAAAAAGGGTGCTATGCAATTTCTGAATATTTAGAAGACAAAAATCAATGGGCATAAGCGGCTCGACTTCTTACCGGGCTGTGTCATTCTTAATGGTTCTGTATTTGTTTTGGCTATGTATGTGCAAATTAGAAAAGAGCTACCCTTAAGTTTCTTGCTCGTTCTTCTTGAAGGAAAACTGCCTTCCGAACGAGCAGTAAAGTAAAGTGTAAATTCGCAAAAAAAATTATGACGTATTTCAAGTGTTATTTTGTAACCTATGAAATAAAGATATTTTGAATTTGAATTTGAATTCGAAGATGATGACGCAGAAGTCGCTGCAGTACAGGAATTTTCAAGTGTTCAGAATGAAGAGTTTTTGAAAACAGGAATTTTAAACTTAAAAAAATATATATATCTAGTGTAATGTGATAAAAAGCGACTAAGACGAAAAATAAAATAACATTTAATAAAAGCCACCGGCAACGTACTCATACTCACTTTTTATTGAACGCCCCTCGTATGCCGCACACTGTGTCCACTTTAATAATGTACGATCCCCGTCTGCCCCAGTTTTTCCCAAGTAATAATGAGAGCTTAGAAGCACTTTATTGCTTTCAGGGGAAATCTAATAATAATATTAAAGCGAGACAGACAATGTAAAAAAGGGTACGTACAATTTTAGTATTAAATTCATTGTAAGCGTTAAAGAAATAATATAATTTTTGAATATAGTACAATAAATATAGAAAAAAATTGTACCTATATATTTTTTAGAACTAACAATGAATACAATTTTTTTAACAATCAAATAGAATAACTTGTTTATAAGTGATCGCATTCTGTTTATTTTCATTGTAAATGCTCCACAATTTTCAAAACTAACAACCACACACACGACGATGCAATTGAATTAAATTTGCCAGTTATACATTTTGCGCGATGTAGTCGATAGAGATGACTAACCGATGAAAATTGGAACTACATCACTTTGAAGTAGCCGTGTCGAATTAGTGTCGCTTCAGTTATATGCGCGTTAGTGGGTTTTGATTTGTTACGTATTCTGAGCCTGATAATTATTATGAACCACAATATCACATACATTATAACCGTTGAACAGTATATTTCTATTCAGGCATATAGTATAAGAGTAAAAGATGAACAAAAAGTTACTGTTACATAAACTTCAATCCTAGAATTTGAATAGCAAAGCAACAATACCTAATTAAAAAATTGGTTGTTGTTGCTACCGGCGGTGGTCCATCAGTGATGTGAGGATATATAGGCTTCCTAGCTATACATAAAAGATGCGCTGTATAATACATTACGCTGCGTCATTCTTTGGATTTTGTAATCTTAAAGATCGCTTACCAAGCCTCATTAGATTATATCATAATAGTTAACAATTAAAATAGAAAGTAGTGGCTTGGTTGCTAGATTATTCGCACGGATTTGTTTGTAAAATGATAGACATTACACTCATTTACTACTTAATATAAGATCGACTGTTGTTGAATTAAAATTATCGTAAAGTAAAAACTATAGTTTACAAAACAATTTCTTGAATTTCCATATTATATGCAGAAATTAATGAAATTAATTTAAACTTAAAGAATGGCTAATTAAAGTCTATCAAAACTAGAAGTGTAATATCTGCATTTCTTACAAAACATTTCTTACACAAATATAATTTGAAGAGAAAAGAATGCTTCCAATCTTTGCATCTTGTAGATGAATGAGCGACATTATGACTTTTAATCAAAGGATTTCACTACATTTTTCAAATTGGAATACCGGATTGGTTATTAAAATCTTGTTCAATTAAGATCTAAATCCCAGAAGCGCCAATATCCATACAAAATCAACTTATTGAAGTATCCACGTATGGGGACTCATACATAAAATTTGAAAAAAAAATTGCATAATTTTAGTTACAGAGATACGTTCTAATTTTATATACCACATTTCGAACTACTGTACAGTTATTGATTGCTTTCTCGTCATCGTATTTGTTAAGACGTAGCTTTAGTACACCGACAAATCTTACTACGAAGAAACGAAATCGACTACAAATTATTAACAACAGCGAATGTTATTGACAAAAATGAAGGCAAACATGGGGCAAACTTACATCAATCCTTCTCACTAAAAAATTATAAGATATTGTGAACATACAGTTAGAAATATTTTTGTTTAATGAATATACCTGTTAAGTGTATAAAACTTTGTTTGTTCTTCCTTGAAGCCTTTTTCTTTAATAAAACGTACAAAATCCTAGGCCACACTGAAAAGTTGCCTTTATCTCAGATATAACAGTTATTATTACTTATTTATGAAAAGATGAGGTTAGGCATATATGTTATGAATATAATAAAAAAATGTGGAACGGTCAAATTGAAAATATTTAGCGATAACGAGTGGTGTCGTGGGACACCAGGTAGGAACGAAGTTCCTTCGGCTAATGTAGAATCGACACAATTTGCAAAAAAAAAAATATAATGTACTTTAAGTGTTATGACAGGAATGTGTTTTATTATAAGATGCTACTTAAATCGTTTGGTGATCGTTGTAGTGGAATTATGACATTTACTCCTTACTATCTGTTCTTCAATCATCTTCATTTTCTGTTCTTATTGTTAATTCTATTTTCGAAAAAATTTACGATTATTGTGATTTATTTTTTATATTTTACCGACATATATTTGTTAATGGAAAATAACCCCTACCGATTCTCGGTAATCGCGCGAAGTCGTAAACAAGTCGCGCGGCCTCACGCCAGCCGTGCCCGGTGTGATCCACCAATCAGCGCTCGCCGTTCGCCGAGCTCGCATCACCTTGCGCCAATAAACGCGCAGTAAAATAACGACATATCTAAAAATATACGACTGTCGCGCCTGCGCACGTCTCATTTAACGGTTTTATTCCACGGACTTTTTCTTATTCTTACGGTTTTATTCCACGGACTTTTTTCCACGGACTTTTTCTTACGGTTTTACTATCACATTTTTTTCAGTTCGGTCGCGCAGCAAAATTCCTATCTCCTCCAAGCCCGCCGTAAGGAACTTCGTTCCAAAAAGTGATTTCAGGTAATGTAGGGAGTGTAACAGAATACGATGGGATTATTTAAAAAAAAATTGTCTGTGTATCTGTTTGACCATACCGATTTCATAAACTAATAGATGAGTTTTCGAGGGGTTTCACTTGGTAACTTAAGTGTGGTTTGGAAAAATATATAGGCTTTATTTCATCAAAATTGCCTCACCGGACATACGCTGATTTTTAAAAATTAATTCCACTCTCCATTCGATAAGTTACTGTTACAGCTATTATAAAACAATGAATTTCATGGCATTTTAAAATTCCTAAAATTTTCCTTCATCTCTATATTAATAATTATGATTTTGTGCCCTTAATTAAATAAGGTTTTAAAACATTTGTTACATTGCAGTTCGTAAAAAAAAAAATCATGCGTGTACTTATGTACGCGCGTGAGAGGTTTATACTTCTTTGGCGTAATTAAAAAAATATTTTTAATTGCACGCAAATAATTAATTACAATAAAATAATAAAGGACTGGAAAGGATAGTCAACACAGTCAATAAAGTTCAGTTTAAATTTTAAAAATTAAATAAATAAATATTTATTTTCTTACATTAAGTGTAACATAAATTCTATCATTATTCGAAATTCGAAATCGAATTCGAAGCGGGCAGCTTCAACCTGTTAATTTTGTGTTACACTGATTCGCGCGCATCTTAAAATTTCACTCTCATCATTTTTTCATAACGCGCCTAAAGAAGTATAACTTAAAAAATGGAAAACTTGAGTACGGTTCATAGCTACTTTATTATTCATCCCAAACTAAAAGCTATGGTAATATTCCGCCACTGTGTGAGTTTCGTCGAAATGAAATATAGTTCCCCGGGGCGCAGCGCCGTTCAGCGACCGGCGTGACCCGCCCGCACGCGCATGCAAATAACTTAAGGGAACCAACCCTCTCGTGTTTGTGTTGCCCGTAACAAATTGTTTGTTTCACAAACAGACGGTTGAATTTGTTATAGTATTTTTTATTACACGTTCGCTACTGTTGCGTACCATTTTAGTTTTTATTGCCATAAAACTTTAGCGACTTCATCCGTTTGATAGAGCCCTATTAACTAAGATTGCAGTAATAATTATAATTGAGGTCTAGGTCGAAAGTTATCGTTTTCGTTCTTATCTAAAGTGCCTTAACCCGCTTAATACAATTCATAGTTAATATAATATTTTATATATACCTTTGGTAGTTTTGTTTATATTTTAGTATATGTTTGTTGTAAGGACTGCAAATTAATTTTTATACAACGTTATATTTTATGATAAATACAATCCAAAGTACCGAAGGCAGAAATTATTCATTAATATTGCATGAACAATTTCCAAAAAAAATCTCAGCCTTCTGAGAAATAGCCGTGAGTATAGAAAATAGAAACTAAAAGAATTAATTTTTTTTTCTTATTTAAAATAACATCTATACGTCAAACAATATTTGAAAAATGTCTTTATTTTTTATATTTAAATTTAATACATCGAGCACTACTCGTAATTGCGTGACGATATATCTATATATGTATATATATACATTTCATCACATACATAAAATTTTAATGATTTATTTTTTAAAATTAATATGACTAAATTCTTACAATAATGTTAATAAATGCTTGGGGAAAAGATTGAAATCGGTATCGCGGATGAAGTCTAAAACGGGTACGTTTTCGACGTCCACACGAGCGGCTTAAACTAGTCGAAGTTACACCGAAAAAATAATAAATAAACGCAATAAAATTTGAGAGGAACGCCAATTAAACTTTTATAGCGCACCATCATTCACGCAACCCCCAATTTAAGCTCGATTTAGTCGCCAGACACCTAACACGTCAAACGGAATCCTGACGTATGGTGGCCATAGAGCCGATTAATTCCCGTTACCGTAGAGGCGGCACTCGACGGCACCGCGCGCTAACGAACCGTCGGTCCCGGCGAGACGGACTATATTTTTAAACGTCTATTTATAAACAATTCCCAATGTTACGGTCGCGTCGCCTCTAGGAATTCGTAGAAATATTAATGACATTGTACGGTTTATTTTGAAACTGGACGTCGCCGGCGGCGGGTGGAGAAAGAAAAAAAAATAAAATAAAATAACGCAGAAAAGTTATCGCGCGAAAGCCGATAACTCACCGGCGTCCACGATTTAAGAGGGATCCCGCGGCGTCCGTCTCGTTTTAATTTAGTTTTCGTTAGAATTATTGTTTTAACGTGATGATCTATTTTTAACGGGCAGTACGGGAAAATAAATCGTAAGGCGAGTATAATAGGTTCCGCAATCGGAAACCGTAATGACCAACTTACCAACCGTAGAATCCGACTCCGGCGAAACGCGTTCCTAGACGTTTTATTAAATTACAGAGTCAATACGTAAGCGGTAATAATTAAATAAAAATATTACTAGAAATCGTGATAGCAGTACGTTTTCAATCGCTATACTGTAAAAAGCCACAATAAAACGTAATCAAATTTCATTAAAAAAATAAAATAAAAGTCAAGCACTACAATATTTATAAGTTGTGGAGCATATAATAAAATTCTAAAAATATTTTAATACAATCTAGAAAAAAGTTGTATGATAAAAAAAACCCTAATAGTCTAAGATCCGGCATTAGAAAAATATACTCTCATCTGTTAATTTAATCAAATAGTGTTTTAAAGGCAGATAACAATATTTGAAATTTATGAGAACAATGTCTGTCACCGCAGTCCTGCTGCTATTAACACTAATTACTTATTTTTTTTTATGTAGGCTGCAAATAATTTCAAAGTAACTGCCACTTATGAATATATTTAGAATTTTGTCAAAATTACATAAGTGTTAATATTTTTTAATTAAAAAATGAGGGAAATAAGTTCGGTTTGTCTATCCGTTTACACCTGGCTACAAATAGCTGTAGCAGTCATAGAGGTCGCTGCCTACTGTAACAAGGTGTAAAACATCATATTAGAAAATTTTGTAGTGCGATATGCTATTAACATAAGAAGTTTGTTTTCATAAATTTATAATATTGTTATCTGCTTTTAAAACACTATTTGATTCAATTAACAGATGAGGGTATATTTTTCTAATGCCGGATCTTAGACTATAATAATCATAATTTGTGTGTGATTGTTTGTTTTTATACATTACTTTGCTTTTTTTTTTGCATCGGTAAATACTTAATGAAGTATAGAAGAAAATGTTCCGTAATCAAAGTGAAACTTTATTATCCACGCGTAAACCTTGTAACAAATATAACAGCAACTATGTTGGTCGATTCGCAACGTGTTGATAGGACCAAACTCTCTTAAACAATTAGGTTCTTATACAAAGCCTTTCAAGTATGATGCGGATCACACAGGTCAATAAAATGTAACTCTCTATTTCATTATTTTACCCACTTGCTACATGTATGTCCCCAATTGCAAATATTTGTTATATTTGTTTGTATGATTTTGTATTGTATTGATTTCCGTCTCTTTAGTTCACATTAATATGCAGTTTTTTTCTTTTATACCTTTTGATATTTTAGATTAAAAGTTGTGTTGAAAATCTAGTAGAAGAGAACCCTCTTATATGGCTAAATTAAAAAATTAAATGTCTAATTCGTTGCACGCGTTGTCCGTGCTATATGCTATTTGAAGTAAAGATAGAAGATATTTTCTAATTGCTACGTTGTCTAACGATGAGCCGTTAAATAGCTGGCGAAGGTATATTGACCAGTACTATCATTACAATTGCGCCACAGACGGACATTCCACACCAGTGGATGTATTAGTACCGCTATATATAATTGAAAAGATGTTGCTTCGAAAAAGTAAATATTTATTTTCGTGCTTATAATATTCATATCTATCGATAGCGGCGGTGGCACAGTGGCCAAGAACATCGGCTTTGGATTAGGAGGTATTTAACGGGTTCGATCCTGACCATGGGCGATCGTCCGATGAGTTTTTAACTTAAGACAAATTAACCTACCGGCCCCGTGTCTTTAACGGCACATTAAGCTCGCGGACATCACCGTCGCGTCGGTGACTGTCGTTGACCACCCCCAATACGCATCGGGCCGGTGTGGGGGGCTTTAGGTTTATGGCCCCTCGATCTGGAATAAAATATTGCGGGAGGTTATACGTTGACAGTTGGGTAGATGAGATATGACATGGAAGATATAAATATTAATAGCGAAAATTTATATCTGAAGCGAATACGTTTTTAATAATAGAAAATTCGGAAAATATAGAATAATGGCTTAGGATTACGACGGCCTAGTGGCCCGTGGGCTTTCACCTGGGGCTCTCGGCGAACGGATGAGAGGGCTTTGTTGCAAGACATAAAACGCGATAGGGCCGCGGCGGCTGCGGCCGTAAGTCATCTTTATGAACCCCGTCCCGAAATGCTCTGCGTTTTGGCTATTTTTTTTTTTCTTAGAAACCTTCCCGAGGGGAATTTCGAAATAAGCTTTTCTTTACATTGTTGTATGCGGATTATTTTTGAAGTGCAACTTCTTTAGGCAAGTGTAGAAAAAATTTTGTTCGGCAACGGAAGCAACGTCACGCCACGCTCGTCAGTCACGTTTCGCCGTCACGAGTCTTCTAGATTATGTCAAATGCAAAGTATATATTTCTCATCTTAGCTACCATAAGCATTTGCCTGCAAAGGTGTATAATAATAATTCCATGATTACAAACGAAGTTGAAAACCGAGTACAATAAAAACGAGAATAATATTGGTTTTCCTTTTATTACATGCCTTAAGTACCAGCGTAGGTATGCTTCTAATGTCGCCTGAAAATCCCATCTAAACTGTGACCACGATAACTAAAAACTAATTAACTTTTATACTTAATTTATTTTTCAATCTCATCACTAATCTATTGGAAAAAACTGTATTGAAACCACAACTCTGTATAGTACCGATTAGCTGTAATTAAACTTTTTAACTGGCAATTATTCATGTTTTGATCCGCCAATCCGCTTAAATATCTGAATTAGAAGTTGAGATGAATGTTTTATATTATTACCACCATCTTTTGTCAATTACAAAAATAAATTGAGCATGACGTTGTTTTTATTTTTGTAATTGCGAACAGATGGCGGTAGTAACCAAAAACATTCTCGTTAAAAGTGAAAAAAAATCATGCATTGAACTATACGTATAATTTTAACTGTAGATACAACCAGACACCAAATAAGGTTATTGAAAAATGGATCCAAGTTATCAAAATAAAATTGAAGGTTGTCGATGTTTTTTGCATTATGATGTCTAATAAATATAAAATTACCTAAACTCTTTTTCGATTCAAGTTTACTATAAAACTATTTGAAAATCAAAAATAAAAAATCGGATTTTTGGTGAAAAGCACCTGTTATCATAAACGTCTAATTTAAATAACATAGGTATGGCACGAGCGCTTAAGGATGCATGCTTTTATCTATTTTTTCTATTAGTTTTTATCTAATATTTATACTTATTTCACCAATCATATAGGTTTTATTAAAAAAAAATCTTGTAGTCAAATGTGATTTTAGCTAATTATTGTAACATCAAATAAAATAAGAATGATATACACCCTAAAAATTCCAATCATGTCGCTTGTATACTGTACACGCAAAGGTTTATTTTTTATAACTTAGTATTTAATTTATTCGTTTGATTTACTTTATTGAAGTGTTTCAGTAAGAAAAATATGTGCGGCTATTTGCAAAAAAAAAAAACGATCCTGTATTACGGCCTCCGTAATAACAGCTCGCATTCGTAGGTAATTGTTTTATAGAATTTACGACCTCCCAGGAATCTTTCTATGTTTATTTTCAATTTATTTTTTCCAATACAAAAAGCACATAAAAGGATTTCGTACAGCGGAAGATTATATCGCTTACGCGCCCCGTAGTTTTATCCGCGTGGAATATTATTCTTATTTTAAGTTTACTCACCCAAGTGAATTAATTATTTTAATATTCATTTAAGTACGTTGTTAGGTACACATGTTTATTTATGTTTCCGTGACCTTGAAAAGTAAAATAATTCTTTACATCACAATAAAATTGTAAAACTGAAAGTATGGATGTGATAATATATGCTTGTTACCATTGAACGCTAAAGCTACAACTGAGAAAAATGCCATTTTTATTGAACGAAAGAAGTTAAGCCCATCATTAAAATGGTATACTATTCTAATAAAATTATTCCTTTTTATAATATCTATACTACTTATAATTTTATAAGTTTCATATTACAAAGAAAGGTAGAACATTGGTCTCGGTCAAGCTATATTGTGTTTATCATCAAGAATTAGAATAAGTACACAGAAATAACGTTAAAATGTCTTGATATGTACACGATAAAATAATGACGTCACATCTGAATAAGAACTTATTATAAATATATGGGAATTACTAATATATTTATTGAAGAGGACGAACGTAAGAGTCTTAATGTGACGAACGTATTATTAATAGTACATTTTATAGTAAATTGTGTGAATCCTTCCTAATATATTACAAAGCCTTTCCGACGTTACTATTATTTGTAAACGTAACACCATATTCAGTAAACAAAACTTTACTGTAAAATAACGCCTCACTCATAACAAAGTATTAGTGTTTTTTAATTAAATTACTTTTAAAATTACAGTTACATTTTTTATCCATACGCACAATATATCAAAACTATTTTAATACACACTCGAATTATCTTAACATTCTCTTTAAATTATTAGTAAGTACTACTTCTAGAAAATTTATCATGGTGCAATGTCTTGGTGTTGGCGAATAACTGAAACACATTTTACCTTCCTATTAACTTATTAGGAAAGCATTCATTATTTCACGATGTCAAATAGAGATACGCATTTGGAAGCGGCGCCGGACTGGCTAAAATCGTGTCATTGGCGTCGTCACATATCTAGTTCGTTTACAAAACTATGAAATAGGTAGTCAACTCGTGGTTTATAACATCGGCTATGGTGTAATGTGTGTTCAGTACAGTGTTTGTTCAAGCACCTCAGTGAATGTACTGGTAAGTCTGGATTTATCTTTTTAACGTGAACAACAACTATATACCTGCATGAATGTGTCACTTTTCAGTTCAAATAAATTGCAAATAATACCACCATTATCCTCCACTCTAATACCTTCTGCCTTGTCCTTTCTTAGCGGGTATCCTAAACACCAGATTAATGTTGGGGAAGGCTGAGACGTGGATGAAACTGGACAATTTTCTGGATTTGAATTGAACAAGCTTCGTATAGATGAATGGACACAGTATTGTCTTTACCTCAAAAAATATTAATTCATAAACTAAAATATGTAATATCAGTACACATGTAATACAACATTATGCTTTAACTTTGTCCCTTGTTTACTCTACGAAATGATGACCTAAAAGATGTGGAGAATTTCGGACGTGTAGATACAACTTTTGTAACAAAATGATATTACTCATTTTGTGAAAAAATGTCCATGATGCCTTTTAAGTTTGTAGTGATTCAAATATTTTATATGAAATTATGAACAAAATTATTTATTAAAGAAATGGTTGGTGATTATAATTTGAAATTTTTCAATAATGATTTATTAAAATTTTATGTTTCAGGTCGTTATATTCTAAAAAACTGCAAAAGGAAGACCTATATTAGAAAAGGTCGGCGGCACTACAACGGCTTACTTGAAACAATCATGTGCTAAGTTGGAACTAAGTGAAGAAAACTAAAATATTAAATTAATTCTAGAAAACGTTATTAAAACTGCATTTTAAAGAAAAAATTGCACATTACACCTAGTTCATAATAATTTTATTATATTACTTGTAGGTATTTTTTATCAAAAATCGTGGCTAGAGGTTTGTGTATGAATTCCCAAACTACCTCATTTATTTTAATTATTAGTTCAATTTTTGTGTCTTATCTTTTTTATTATCTAATATTTATTTTTAGGAATTTTATTCCCTTATTTCGTTTATGACCGTCGTACAATAAGAAATAAAAGTGTACTTCGATTGGCTACTACTGAATTCATTGATCTTCTATATACATTATTATGCTCAGGAGATTGTTTGAATTCCTCGATTTCATATAGATTTACTCTTTGCCTTTATCCAAACACACTGATCTTCATGAGAAATTGCACTTCACATGTGACAGCCAAACATTTACTAGAATAATCTGTATATCTTTTATATGTCATTACTCGTGTAGATATTACAATAATTTATAAATACTTTATTTATTTAATGTACTTAATTGTAATCATTTATTACTTCGTTTATTTTATGATTTGTATGTTGCTTAAATTTTTTAAACGCAATCGCCAACAACTATTAATATTTTGTCATTTTATAAAACTGGAGATTTAGTAACCCGTATTTGTCAAAGTTGATCTAAATGTCAAACTTTGTTATTAATTATTGCTATTATTCAATCATTGGAGAGGATTTAAAAAAATACAGTGAATTTTACAAATTGGAGTGTCATTAATAGCAATACCTATTGTTTACATGTGCTTTTAATAACTAATCGCAAATACAAGTAAGAGTATCCACTTAGATTTTTCAACCTAAGTAGTACACATGACCATAAATTTGTTGGATAAAGCTTAACGAATTGTGTTTAATTGACTTTGCGAATAAATTATGTTATTTGTTATATAATAGAATAATCTCTGTGGAATTATTTATAAAGTTAAATACGTAATACTGTAAGTATGAATTGATTCTGTAATGTACATAATAAAAAGTATAAATAAAAAAAGAATGTCTTTGTATGTTAGACATACCTACCAATGCATTTCAATTTACCTAAAAAGTTTTAAAGAAATCAGTAAAAGGTCTCAATTCGTTACTTATTCATAGAAGTAATACAGTTTCTGTTCCCCACGTCTTAGGTCATGTTTCAGGGAATTTGGTTACTTTTTGATTACAATGAGAATTTTTATGATGGTTCTTAAAAATTTAACCGATATTTTCTTTATATTTAATTATGCATTAGTATTTCTTATATGGAAAATGCCATAACCTACTGAGGTTATAAGTACTGTTACAAATACTGATTGGTAATAGGTTTTGTGATGATGCTTTTTAAGAACTAATTAAAATTTTATAGGTACCTTTTTAATTATATATTAGTTTTTCTTATATACGAATACGGAATAGATACTATTGAGACAATAGTATGGGGCTATCACTGTTTTTTTGTGAAAAGTAATAGTTACAAAGAATTATACAAACAGTAAATATTTTGAAATATTAAAATTTTGCCACATTTTTTAAAATCTTATAAATTTTGTATTGTTCTCAGAATAAACTTGTTTATATTCACTATTCTTCAATGATTGAACAATAGTATGGGCTTATTCTACTTTTGCATACAACGATTATGCAAAAAACGTAATGTATAATTAAAAGTGTAGCAGATATTAGCTCTATTCTTAAAAATCAACGTAAAACTTCTTACGGAAATGGTAAAGAACGAAAATATAATATTCCAATTCGAAATAAGATTTGAGTACCTACTGTCATGAAGAAGTATCAGGACAGATTGAAATTGTAACAGGTCAGGCAAAGATAAAACATTGTTATACGAAGGGTAGCTTATTAGGAAAAACACATGTTTTAACGAGTGAAGCCACGAAATTACTATAGGTAAGAAAGAGAAAAGATCAGCAACGTAGAGATGAATTAACAGGACAGCATTGCAACATATGAGAAACAATTAAATACGATATTATTTGCCGGCGAAGTTGTCACGATGAAATATCAGGAACGTCCAGTGGTTTTAATGTAACGTATTGGGTAATATTCGTACGTTTACCGACACGTAAACGTACGAATTATACGTAATCGGTCGGTTCATGACGTCACACGTCAAAAAAGTCATAATTTGTAACAGGATACGAAACGGTATTGTATCGCTACAACTATTCTTAATAATTCATTCTTAAGAACGCCGAGTCGTTTTTTAAAAGGAATACGATTTATGTATTCGTATTTGTGATTAAAAATCTAGGTACATTTTTCTCAGTGTACATCACAAATTTTGACGTTTGGCAAATATAAACAGAACTAAAAAATAGCTTTTTATTAGTGGAAAAGATATTAAAATCGCTTCGACAGATCCAGAGATCACCCACTACATACAAACAGACAAACAAATACCCCTTTATAACGTCAGTGTGGACTATGTCCATTTATAATACGTATTTTTTTTTTATTTCTATTCTAGACGAAACCAAATTGATAAAGCAGTCAAAGACACGACTTCGTAAACCTCTCGTTTGTCTGAAATCCGTATCGAGTAATGTGAAAACCGAATTCTTAATTTTACGACGTGCTCCCCAATAGAATCTGGCGACATGTTTAACGGCATATAAGGGGTCGTTTTTACGGGCACGCGCTATGCTAATGCCGGCTGCCGGTTTTAGTGCCCCCAATAAAACCCCGCTTTGACGCTAAATTCCGGTGACACGGAAAAAATTAACGCCTCCGAGAAGGCGCTCCGGATTGGCCATAAAATGCTATGGATCTTATTGGTCTCGTTTTTATGCTTCTCTGTATATAAATTTACAATAGGAACGTTGTCTTCATACAAAAGTCGAATATAGATAACCTCATAGTAATATTATCGTATGAATAGAAAACTGTAATGTTGCGATTTACAAAAGCGAATTCAAAATTAAAAGTAAACAAAAGGCACACAAAATACAGATAATACCTTCTCTGGCGCTTTTTCTATAATAACAAGAATAAACACAAACTTTCGCGTTTAAAAAAATTATCTTCAATGCAACACATACGGCAGATCAATCTAAGGGAGGATTGAACGACATTGACAATACTCAAAACAGATACTTTTGAGTTTCTCCCTTTTTATGCTCATCGACTGAATGGAGTCACAAATACAAAAAAAAAGTACTATTAATCAAAACAAATTATGGAACCATCAAAACACACTACGCCATCTCGTTCAGAAGCTGTTATCAAATTAGCAATTTATGAGGAAAATTCCAATTTTTTAGTAAACACCCTTTTAAAGTGTTTCCACGCCTATTTTTTTATTAGATATATGTACAACATTTGCAGTTGTTGTTGTTATATATGTATATATAATTTAAATTCAAAAATAGCATGAACTTGGACTATATAGAAAAATAGTTGAGAAATTAAATAGACTGTTTCATTATTGTTCTGATCTTATGGGATGATAATATTCACAACCTGTAATATTATACAAGCCATTCTTAAATATATACAGAGGCATATGTTGTAGTAGATCGAAAAGGTTGCGGGAAAAGAAGGTAACAAAGCACGCTTTGTTAGATTTTTTTTTTCTTGGGGGGGGGGATGATGTAGTAGTTGAGCTAGGTGTAGGAGGCGTGTGAGGCGTCCAACCTCCATGCTCAATTTCGCGAATGTGGGTTCGTGTTCTATTCGTGTTTGAACTACATTTAAACTCGAATATTAGAAGCCGAGCTGGCGAAAAACAAGAGAATAGGAAGGAAAAGTGGACGCGAGCTTACGCCTAAGTGCAAAAACCTCGATGGTGATGAAAAGTGGATTGTCAAATATTAATGCGATAGATTGAGTGTACTCTTAATTTATTAGCAGAGATATTGAAGAGTTTATCAAATACACATATTTCTATTCCCCTCATTTTTCATTGAACAGTTGAAGTCCTGGGTGCCATTAGGGCTCACGAGGGGTACCGTCCGAGCTAATAATATATATATTAGCTTTTTCACGCGGCTCCGCCCGTATATACATAAAATGATGAAATTTTTATTTTTGGAAAGAATTTGCGTAAAACCAGTCCTTTGTGAATGTCTAAGTACCGAAAAGAGTAACTATACCAAATTTCAAGTCAATTGGACCTATAGTTTCGAAGATTTGATAAAACGATGATTTTTGGAAAGGATTTACATAAAATCAATTTTTAGTAAGCGTTTACGTCCTGAAAAAGTAAAATGTCAAAGTTCTAGTCAGTCGGACCTATGGTTTCGGATATTTCGTGATGAGTCAGTCAGTCAGTGGCATTTAACGGCCTTAACGGTTGCAATAAAACTTTATTTTGATAAAGGTTTATTTTTCAAGTTTAGCTATATAGATATCGTCTCTGGAAAAAATTTAAAAAAAAATTTTTTTTCTTCTCGCTGCTCCGCCCGCGCTGACATGAAATCTTTTATCATTTATATCGACTGACACTTTATGTCTCCGCTTTTGATTCCAATTCTGGTCCCGATCTAAATTCAATTTCTTTTCAAAACATATATAATTCACCCGTGGCTTTGGTTGCGTGAATATACAACGAATTCTTTCATCTTTTATAACGATGTATGACATTACAACCATGATTCTGATCTCCGTCGCGTTCTTGATTCCATACCAGATAAAGCGATATTTTGACACAGAAAAAACATTTAATGCTCAAAATATTTTTGTTATGAAACGCATTCATTTACGCACTTGATCCCGATCCCGGTCTTTTTCGATTTCGACATCGATATTGAACACGGATTTCTCTTGAACAATGTCTTCACCCGTAACCAATCGATATAAGTAAAGCATTCGCTTTATGATCACGGAAGTGAAGTCGCGAGTAAAATTAGTATGTTTATAAATTATGGCCCATATGTTATTGTAATGTTGTATTGTTACAGATTCATTTAATTTTGTTCAGTCGTCAAAGCGTGATTGAATAACGAACATCCAAACATTCAATTTTCACATTTATAATATAATAGAATACAGTACGATTTTGAGATACTAGTCAGTGAAGTTAACTTGAGACCTCGTGTCAGTGACGTCACGCTAGCTAAATGACAAAACGATAGTGGTGTTGGCAGAATACTTTGAGGTCGAGGGTGCGCGGTACGGCGGGTGGAAAGGGAGCCGCAGTCCTCGCAGGTCTCAAGTTAACTTCACAACTTCACCAACTAGTAGGTAGCATTGCTACTATGTTTTTTGTTCTTAACATGATATGTTTTATAGATGGCGCTGCCTAAATAAAATACATGTGCCTATAAATTACATAACGAATTTTAAATGCGATTTTCACGAGTAGATTGAGTCGAGAACAGATTATAGGTTACATTTAATTAAAATTTGATGTCAAGTAAAAAGTTATCGTCAGAGGGTCAGTGTAGCTTTTTAAGTGTGAAAATTTTTTCACTCTTAAAAACCTACACAAAAACCTACACAAGAAAATTATTTTGGACATAACTGGATATACCGTTTTTGAGTTATTTCCGAAAACTATACTTTTCAATAAAAGGACGTAAGTACCATGAAGATGCACTTTCTTGCTGGTGCCTTTTAGTTTACACTACTTTAACAGTAATAGTCAACGTAACTATTTGTTTATCTAGTTTTAGGTGACGAAAGTTATACTTATTTCGTGCGGTTAACCTTACACTGAGCATACATGCTTTTGGCCGTTTTTCTTAATTATCGAGATGTCGAGTAATATTGTAAAGGAAAGAAAGAAACAGATAAATAATTAAATTCATACCTGCGTAAAAATTATAGGCAAATATTTTTTTAAAGCCACTGTCCAGTATATAAAATGGTACAAAAAAAAATGGTTTTGTCGTATAAATTCGCTTATGTTAAGAATTGGAAAAAAATAATTGTTGTAATTTTTTTTATTAACTCTATAAAAAAATATTTTTTTTGAATTGTTTATATTTTTCTAATATATTAATTTAATGTTTTTCATTAGTACTTTTAATTAGCCTTTTATGTATTCCTATTATAATATTTTCAAATCTCATAATGTTATTTCATTATGCCAATGGTATAATTATTAAGCGTACCATTATATCCCCAGACGCAAGATTCTGCAAGTAATTTATGCTTAAAGCAACTTCAAGTGGCTCGTAGACACAATGCTCCGAAGACTCGGGTTACACGTATTGTGCATTAAGAGGCTTTTAAGGGTACGCTTCGTACTCAAGTGGCTATATTCAAGTTCTGCAATCATCATTAAAGTCATTATTTTCATACAAATGTATACATACCGTGAAATATTTTCTGAAAAGTTACTTCCTACAAAGCGGTACTATAAATAAAAAAAATGCATAACATGTTTGCACCTAATTGCAATTAAAATGTATTCAAATAAACACGTACTTTTATTATTTAATCTACTATGTTAAGAATTTTCCTGAGGAAACGACTTAAAAGACAAAGAATGAGGAATAAGTTTTTACTGTTTTTTTGTTCTCAAGTCACTTTACTTTTATAGTCATGTATTGTATATCTTTAAAAATGCATAACTTCATTATTTTATAGATTTATATTACTAAATAAAATTAAGAACTGAACAAAAACTTCTTAAAGGAACTGATATTCCTAGATTTTCTTAAGAAACTTCTTCACATTCATGTATGTAACTGTGTGAGTTCTTTTACTCCCTCGTAGCGACTAAATAGACGAATGAAGTACTATTGATTGTTTTTTAACACCTCGAGAGTCATAGGATAAGTGACGATCCAGTGATCGTCATATTTTCAATACAGCGGCTGCTAAATACTTTATTGTTAATAATTTTTTTCCAAACAGAGCAGCATAGTTATCAAATTCTAGCACTTAACAAGAGGATTTCACTTTCGCCACAGAGCTAGCACTAAGCACTAGAAACACGAAATTTGAACAGCAAGCTTTTTAAGATGTCGAATAGGAGAAGATTTTTCAAGACTTATCCCTTTTAAAATGAAAGAAGATGGCAAGGTCTGCATGAGTAACATTTTTCGTTCGAATCGTTAATCTTTGACGTTTGAAAGTATCAGAATGTCGAGTAGAGATTCGGCCTACCGCTATCGAATTAGATGTTTGACGATGACAATACAATGTAGAAAGACTTGAAAGGGTTGCGCTTGCGCATAAATTAAAAAAAAAAGCATAATTTTAAGCAGTCTCTATGGTCTCGAGCTCTAATATAATCGCCAGATAGCTGGCCTGCGTTACGTTTGATCACATAAGACAGCCGAACGATTTATCCATTAGCATTGTAGACTCAAGAAAATTGCTTAATGTACCCTGCGACAACTCGAGAACCTTAAACATAAAAGAAAATATTTATATTATACTACATTTTCACTAAAATTATTTAAATATAAAAAGGTAATAAAAAAATCAATAGACACGTAATAAAATAAATATTTCTTTTTTTGTTCAAACATTTTCAATTATTTATTTCATTTGATGCCCCTATACACGTCAACGTCAAATACTTAAATGGTTTTGTTGTATAACTATACGATAATCACTACGACCAACCGGTTTGATCGTAGTCGCCTTAAAATTCAAATTTACATTTCTGTGTAAATGACTGCTTATATACAACAGTAAACAGTTTGTTTTGTACATACAAAACAAACATTAATTAAATCTATACACAATTCTATTCTGCCTAATATAGTTGTAGCTACAGTGTAGTGACTATAAAATACATCTATAAAATACACTAGTGTAGTGTATTTTATAGTGAATAAAAACAAAATTCCATTGTTTTCGCGCTATGAAAAGGGTGAGTTAGTGTGGCCGGGCCGAATGAAATTGGGGACGCTGCGCTTGACAGCCAATGTCAAAGTTGACGTCACAAACTCCGTCTAAGTATCTTAAAAGTTCCTAATTAACATCCATCTGTATTACAGCAATATCTTCACGTCACGGTGAATTTAACCACTGTGAGTTACGCATAGAACAAAATTAAAACAATATCAAACAAATAAATATCTGTAAGTTCGAATAAATAAAAGTTATATTTGACTTTATCAACTTTTTTAATTTTTATTGGTGGTCCGTACAGTGAGTCTGTAGAAATTGTCTGTAGAATAATTTGCCCCCTCTTTTCGTATTGCATTTTTTTCAATGTTTTATTATTTTATAACGTTGCCTTCATTTCCATGTTTTTGTATTTCACATTAAGTAATTTAGTTAGGAGATCGTTAAAAATAAATTAACGTAATATCCAAATATAGCTATCGTAAGTGCCAAATACTTAAATATGAAAATTTTATTTATTGACATAATAATTGTTTTATTGTTTAATATATTGATTTCTAAATTTTCAGAGGCTCCGTCCACTCAAACATACCCATTTCCATATCCGTCTGTCTATTTTTCTGACTGTCTTTACTTTAAAATTCACGTAACTTCATAAAGGCGATTGACGGGTAAACTACCCGAAGATATGTACATGTTTTACTGAAAAACCATTCGCCAACACGAACGTTTCATATGGATTTCTTGTATCGTAGGCGAACGGCGCGCGATCAAAGAAACCAGCTCGTGCCCGCAGTCATCACGTAGCCATAATTATCACGCAGTCCTCGCATCGATCGACTCTCATTTGCCGTCGGACACTCGCAATCGACAACTCCGAAACAAAACTTTTGAACTTTCAAACGGTTATTGATTACTGTGCGAAAAGACTAAAAAAAATTACTCGTATAAAAGCTGCTTTCAAACTTATCGAAAGCTCGGTCGATCGAGCTAAATATGTCAGCCGATGAAAATATTATGTAAATGCACGCGTCCAGCCGTATGTAAGCCTCTCCGTGCGCTAGAATTCTATTTTTAGACCGCGTTTCATTATCGCAGTGCCGGGGAACGCCGACAGGGGGCGCTGCGCGACGGCGGCGGACTTCAAACGTCGGCCACGTGCATTTGCGGTACTAGCACGACGTTGGGAGTATTTAATTATTGAATTCTAGCTTAGTCACGGTTAAGTATGCGTTTTGAAGTTGATATTTTGCCGATTGAAATTTAAGACAGAAATTGAAACTATGATCGATGGAAATTTCGATTGCAATTAATTATCTATGTTTAGAGCGAATATTTTTCTTTCTATTATCATCATATGTTAACGTAAAACAGTGTATCCTGCGATCATATAAACAAAAATCGAACTGCGTAAACAATAAATTGTATATATATCGACATAAAAGAGATTGATTTTTTTTTAGAAAAACAAATAAACCGTCAACGTTTTTTGAATTAATAAGCCATCTTATGATTCATTATAAGCATAGACATTATCATTAATTATATAATACACATACATTAGTAATGCGATATCACAAGAGCAAAAACCAAATCGATATCATTATAACGTATAATAACAATGGTTATTAAAATTGTTTGCCTAATAATATACATAAATGCGCCTTTCTGATAATAAAAACATTTTAAAATTGTTGTAGTGTTTTACATCACCATTCCACATCCAATATATATGTAATATTGACGATAAGCAGTATACCAAAATGTGTTTCACTCACAACGTTCCATCATTCATATCAAAACCATGTCATGAACTTCACCAGAGGCACAACAACAAACGACATTGTGACCTTCAAGAAGGACTGCGTCATGGTCGTTATGGATCACAGTGATCACTCACTATAAGGTAACCGGTATGCTATTTACCTTCAGCTTCCGTCCCCAGCACTGCTCTATCAGGGTGCACAAAGGAAAGCACTTTCGACAGCCCTCGATCTAATCGAATACCGATTTCACAGTTTTCGCGACGCCATATTTGATCGATTCGGTAGTTTTTAATTAAAATGCAAACGAATCGAAACCGTTTCGTTGTTACATTTCTAGTAGATTTCGTAGTGTAGATTGGTAGACTTTGCTGACGTAGATTCAACCAAACAGTGCCCTTTGCTTTTAAACGTTCACAATTGAAGCGAACAAATTAATATCGGTGAATCAGTGAACACGGAATAAAGAGATTGGAGGAAAGCTTACCATGTTCTTTGCGACCGACACCGTAAGAAGTATATTTCAAAACGCCAATTTAAACTGGACGGATATTACATAACTTACAACCACGTTTACAAAGTCGAGAACAAATGATAGTGAAACGAACACCAAATGTTAGCCTAAGTTTATCTCAACTATTCTCAACAAATAAAATAAGACCTGATTCGAATAGTTTCAACCGTTATAGATATTCATTAAACAAACGTACAGATAAATAGGCAAAAAGTAGTTTTTATTTTCATCACATATATATAATAACGCTATTTATAAATAATGATGTTTTAATATGTGAAAATAGTGAAGAAGTAAAATTATTTTAAGACTCTCAAACGCAATATTATCACTGAAAAAAATAAGAGAATATATTTATTTACCCTTAAAATCAAAATTCATACATTTATTATGTTATTTTCTTTAAGGTATACCGTTACGTGCCATGAGGATGCTATCGAGTGTAATAGAACGTAATCTTGGGTCACGAATTGCTCCCAGAAAAACGACGTTATCAAAGAATTTTACGCCTTTTGCTATGCAAGACGCTCTCTTATATTGCATAAGATACCCGATTTGTATGGAATGCATTTTAGACCCCTGTGCTTATACAGAATCCATCCTCAACATTATTATAACCTTCATTGACGCTGGAATGTCTGACCTTTCATCTAATCAGGACAAATTTACTTTTGTCGTATATTTCACGAGAAATTACCAATCTCATAGTATAATAACTTTTTCTAAACGCCTTGGAAGGAAACACCTGAAGGCTATATCAAATAGCCTTCAGGGGTTTAATGAATTAAAATGTCTAGAATGTTATTAAAATTGTCCTACCGACAATCAAGCACTAGCTACTATTGTTTAAATCTCTTTAGTCATTTCCTAAGGTTTTATACATAAAGGATTTCACACATAATTTACCAATGTCTAATAGATCATGATTCCAGCTAGGCTATAATTATTTATGATAATTATTATACATATACAAAATGTGCCGCTTAATTACGTCTAAAGCCTTAATGCTCAGGCGTTCGTGCTCCGCTAGCGAGCTAATCGCAGGCTTGTTGGTGATGAATAGCGAAGTTGTAATCGCAGTATCATATAAGTTCAGCCCAGATGATGGAAATTTCTAGATAATCATGTTAATCCACGTATTAACGCGCTGATATGACGATGTTGTTTAAATTTAAGAATATGCTTACATATTAATCATAATATTTACAATACCTTAGCGGATATAACGCAATATTTTAAAAAAATCTAAAATCGCAGACGGACAGACGGGCAGCTTATAGAAAAGCAAATTAAAAATACAATAAACGAACACATGACAACCAACGAAATATCATAATAAAATATTGAATGCGCGAACATTAGAAGAAAAATCGCTTTTACATTACATAATTTTTAATATGAATACCGTCGGGATGCTATTAACCGATATGAGCTCCTGAACAGGACTTTATGAACGAGCTTTTCATCTGATGGGAGAATATAAAGCGATCATTTCATTTCATATGAAGTTCCATAGGAACGTGAACGGAATACTCATATAAATAAATAATAGAGATCTGGATATATTATTCTCATAGGCATATACTGAATAAGTATTTTTTTATATTTTTGTATATATCCTGACTGACTTATAAACTGGTTGACTGAGATGTATAGTTGATACTGATATTATTAAATATTAACGCTCTACCTTAAACATATAAAACATTAAATAAATCACTCTTCATATTATTAAATAGCAATAGAAATAGAATAAGTAATAGACGGAAAACAATTACTAAATTTAATGCGTTTCATACCACTCCAAAGGCCGTCATTCGCGTTATTATCTAGCGCAGTTGAATCTCTTTTTGCATAACGGGACCAAATAACAGAATTAATTTTTTGCCATGCAATGCCATCAATGCAATATTGTGGTATAGTGATATTTTTCTTCTCCATGACATCGTTCCCTAAAAACATCAAACACCAATTAGAATTTTACGTATAACGTTTCTACATAAACGAGTTAAAAAACATTGAAACCTAATTTGTTAATCCATTAGTAAGCCGAACGCTAAGAGACAAGGAAATAGTCGACCGATGAGGAATATTCAAAACGCAATACTGGGCCAATCTATATGCGTGCTTTACCTGACTAATTGAATATCGAAGTCACATGATGTATTTTTCAATACAAAACTAACCGCCAAAAATATATTTTAGCTCTCTTGTACATATTCTGTTGAGTCGCATAGTTGAGATTTAAAGACCCGATGATTGTGACGGGTTTACCAATGCAATACCTATACCAATACGAGTTTTAGTGATCAATGTTTGTTTAAGCATGATTATATAATTGAATTATAATAAAGAGGAAAGCGAAATAAACTTTCCGCAAAAAAGCAGACGTAGAGAATTTAATAACCCAAAAAAAAGTTTGTTCGCTTCTTCGTGACTAGTTGAAAACCTATTTCTACCTCAAAACTTACAGATTTAAAGAACTTGTGAATTTTTTTTTCTCTCAACAAACTGTATTTCTACCAAAATTTGAATTCCGACACGACTACATACATATAGAACGATTTAATGATAAATTTCATTTTGAATTAAAAGTAGAAATTTAATGTCTATTTAATGTATAATAACACGTATAAAATAATTGTAACAAGTCAAAGTATATTTAGTTACAACTGTTTGAGACAAGTTGAACTCGTACTGGGTAATACCAGTTTTCAATAAATATGTTCGTCAGTCAACACTGTTTGTAACACCACATATTAGGTTAACCGTCCAGTCACGACTTCATTCTTACGTTTAAATTGCAATAGACTGGGCATACCAAATAGATCATGAAACCATAAGTCGCCGTTTAATAGTTTCACTTACTAATTAGTTACCAAAAAGTACGCGGGTAAATCCATAAGTTACAATCGGTTTCATGGAATCGAATCTGTAAATCATACCTTTGAATCGACGAACTGCTCTATCGAGAAACAATATACATATTTTTTATTATATCCACTGGGAAAACTGTCAGAAGTGATTGTGCGTTTATTATATTACGTATTCTTCAATCACCGCTGAAGCATATCGTGCCTTTTTTTTATTTCAGATTGAGAAGCTTGTTCCTTCAACTCAACAATGGCCCAGTGCGGATTGGAGACTACTAACTACAGTTTTCTCTTCATTTGAATTGGAACAGGAAACTTAATATCTATGTAATGCATAATAGCACATATAAAAATAAGTTGTAAGAAGTTGGTCTCAGACTGTGTAACTTAATAGCTCAGAGGTTGATTTGCTGGTGGTCAAGGTCGAAAGCTGTACCTTCTGGCGAGCTTAAAGAACAATAAGAACAATTTCGACGGAGTAAATAGCGGAAAGTAAATAGCTGATGCGGCAAATGAAAACTATCAGAACACTCATCGAATTACTTATCGGAAAATAATTTATCTTCATTGATATATTTCCGTATCGTTTTCTTATATGTGTGTTTCATTTCAGGGAAATCGAGTTTACATCTCACATAAGTGAAGTGTTTAAGTGAAATACCTAAGGATTACTGGACAGAGCACCCAAAATCTGTTACTGTTATCACTGCAATGTGTATTTTTAAGTCATTTCAATATTTCTTGATGTCACTATTTAATAACGACGTGGTTGGGATGTTTTCAATCAAACGAAAGCTTTCAATTTATGGAGACTAATGAACTGTTTTTTATTTAAATAGCACAAAAGCATTGACTATTATTAGCGTTTGACTGGAACTCGGAACGCTGACCGCTTCTAATTATTACGTAACTACTATTAGCTTCAGCACCTACTGTTTGAAGAAACAGTGAAGCAACAAGTATAGTTCCTAATAAATATGGATATCCTTACCTTCAACGGCATCTGTTTCTTCGAGAGCATGAAAATATTGCGTGTTAAGAGCAGATCGCATAAATGAAACAAGTTTATCGTATCTAAAGGTAAATCACCAATTACACGTTTCAAAAATAACGCGCTCGTATTCGTGAAGTAAGATAGGCGTGGATCAATTTTAGAATAAAAAGCGAGTTTTGTATTCTTTCGCAGGACGACCAGACAGACGATAAATTTCATGGTGCTAGAAATGTATGATGCTGAGCCGATGTCTAAGCGGCGTGATTATGTAATAAAATTTCCCACAGAACACTTATCGACAATAAATGGATGAACATTTAGTTGCCGGTGAGACCATATCAATACTACTACGAAACTACGATAGTAAATGAGAGCCACTCTTTCTGAAAGCTTGGAATTCAAAAGCTTGAATTCTTGTGTACAAGCGAACTGGCTTTGGCATTTATCTTGTGTGGATGAATAACTGGGATGATAAAAAGCCTAAAATTCGATATTGTACGAGTCTTCCTTACACTTGTGATGAATGAAATATTTCTATTAAGTTCGGTCTGCATATTTCTGCAGATATGACGATTCCGTGAAATCATAATAAGAAACGATGCGTACCGGCGAAAAAGCAAGTTATATGGCGACTTACATTATTAAAGAATGAAAAACGATAAAATTTAGACTGAAAGTAAAATAATGATGTAATATAATATAGTAATATAATCGTAATGAATTCGCGCTTCAGTTCAACAAATCCTAGTCTTTGATGAATGTTTAAGATTTAAGAAATTTGGTTGTTTTTATTTTCGACGCCGAGGCAAGTGATGATTTTTTGAATTGAAATTTAAGAGACTGAATAATATGTGTATTATTTTATTTAAGCTGTTCTTAACCAATCTCTCTTCTGCCTCCGCATCCGACTCTATTCCTATTCGGGTCCCGGTTTCGACTCCGACCAAACAAATTTAAACACTCCAAATCCGACTTTATTTCCGATAAAACCACCTGCGTTACGTCTTTAAGTATCAAATTAACACTTTTCCGTAAAATTCTGCGATTTCTAATGAATTTGTGCGTTAATAATTAATTACTTGTAGAATCATTATTATGAATAACAGCTTTAAATGACCAACGCGATATTGAAACGGATCATCCAAATAAATTGGATGTTAAAGTTACTATAATAAATTTTTGAGTACTGACAAATGCTTCCGACTGGTCAAAATTACAGCTTAATTCTGTATAAATCCCTATTCTTTTAAAATTTGTAAATTATGTTACTTTAAAATATTGGTTTCTAATGTCATCTATTATTCCAATAATTCCAACAGAATCTATGAAGTAAACATACAAAAATAAACAAATAAGCCTCTATAAAAAAATTTGTATTTGTACAAGCGAAGTCTTCAACGATCAATTGTATATCAGCACGGGATGTCGGCCGCCGCGCCGGCGACGGCTCGACCGCGCCGTTTGCCGAGGACTCATCGTTAAGACGCCGGCGCCTGAGGTAATCAATTTGAGGGTATTAACTCGCTCGTGATTGCTGTGCAATCTATATATATCCAACATGGTAATCTCTAGTCTATTCTATTAACTAGCAACGTTTATTCGCTAATTACCGCTTGCGACTTCACCCGCCTACATTATAATATATTACAGATTCTTCTATATAATTTGTAATAGTGGACACACGGCACGTATTCAAATACTGTTTTCGTGTGTTTTTATATGCTTTTGCAATTTTTTTTTAATGAATTCCTTGTTAGTGGTTGTTTGTGTCATGTAAAGTTGCGGTGATTTGAAAAATAGAACTAATAAAATAAAATAAAATAAAAAAAACATATTTCAAGCAGAATCAAGACTAAGTATAATTTTTTAATCCAATCAAAATCATATAAAAAATATTTTTCTTTCGTAAGTAATAGAATTACACTTGATACATCATTATGGCATTATTTTGGTATTAACATTTCGAATGCTGATTCATTTTTCGGTTTCGTTCAAAGATACATGATAGACAGTCAATAAAACTAGCACGACATTTGAAAATTACATGAAACAGCCGGGTAGTCGAGCAATTCAGTCCCACGGGTTTTTTTCGTTAATGTATTCAGATACGGCATAATAACCCTTACCACATAACTTTTTTTAATGAATATTTGAAATTTATGAAATGGAAAATTTTGAGTTTCGATTGGAACTTTATTATGAAAGTGCACACATTGCCCCTTAAATGATTTGCTAACTTTTCTGGGTTTGGTTTTATGAGCAGCAAGGTCATTCTTATGTCTAGTGTTAATATTATGTATGTCGTTCATGTTTTGGAACGATCTTATATTTCTTTTGACATATACTAGGTTTTCGTATAAGTATTGTGACGGTACAGTTAAAATATTAATTTCTTTCAATTTTTCTCTGAGAGATGCTGTTGGTTTCAAGTTATAAATGGCATGAATAACTGGCCTCTGTAGCATAAAAATTACATTTATATCGACTGCATGACCTCATAATAAAATTCCATAGGTCATTAGACTATGAAAGGAACTAAAATAAAATATTCTTACGGTGCTTTCATTTGTAAGCCACCGAATTACTTTGACTGCATATGCTGCAGAAATGAGCTCTTTCGCCAATTTCGTTATATGAAAATTCCGTTGTAAATTAGTACCTAAACTCAGACCAAGAAATAGGGTCCTGTCCACAATATCCAGCATCTCGTCTCTGACCACTTCATTTACGTCAACCAATTTAGTATTAGTCACCGAAAATGTAACTATTTTTCTTTTCTTTTCATCGGGCAAAATATTGTTAAATGTAAACCACTCGACTATTTCTGAGATAGTACTATTTAATTTATCAAAATCTGGTTGTTGTCTATTAACCTTAAAAAGCAAAAAAGTATCATCCGCAAACAGTTCAATCCCATGCTCATCCTTCACAAGGTGTGGTAGATCATTAACATAAACTAGAAATAGAAATGGTTCAAGAACTGAACCATGTGGCACACCCGCACTGATTACAGATCCCGAAGACTTTGATATCAATGATCTCACCTTTAATATCAACGTTCTGAATTCTGCCACTAAAATATTACTCCAGAACTCCAAGTAAGAGACCCTGAAGTCGTAGTGACTTAGTTTTCTGATCAATGTGTCATGATGAATGCAATCAAATGCCTTGGATAAATCACAGAAAACACCGATTACATCCCGTGACTTCTCCCAGGTAACGATAATCTTTTGAATGAGCTCAAGACCGGTTTGGTTGTTGAGCGACCCTTTGTAAATCCAAACTGTTTAATGTTCATCAAATCATGGTTATAAAAATACCGTGATAGTTGATTCACACTCAGTTTTTCACAAATTTTACTAAGTGGCGGTAATACTGATATCGGTCTAAAGTTCGAAGGGTCGGTTATACTACCGAATGTAAAAATTGAAATTATTTTACTTTAATTCATTAGATCTGGAAACCCACCACCATCAACACAAGAATTAAAAATCGATACTAAACACGGAGCAATGCAGTCTATTATTTAATTAATTATTTTTATAGAGGTCATCAAGATCAGTCTTTTTCGTTTTTATAGATTTAAAGGCTTTAACAATATCATTATAGTTGACATGCGCAAATTCAAATACAACGCCATAATCATCGGAGTTACACTTCAATAGAGATTCAGCGAGAGTGGGTGAATTCTTTAAAAGTTGTGCAGTTATAACTGCAATATTAGTAAAAAACTTTTCAAAAGCAAAAGCTTCGTCTATATTTTTGTTTAAAATTTTATTCGAAATTCTGAATGATGCATTAAGTGTTTTTTAGTTTCTCTATTGATTATTTTCCAGTTTTTTTCAGTTTCCAATTGATTATTTGATTTTAATCCTATTTGTACTTTTTTATTTTATTGCAGAGAAATATTGATTTTGCGGCTACACATACACGCTTAAATTCTTTGGAATAATTTCTTACATAATTTATAAACATATCCGAATTATTATAAGATCATCCCTCGTAAAGTTCGTATAATCTACGCCTGCTTGTATGAATACGATTTTTATTTTACGTTTTGTATTTTTTTCAGCATTGATTTCAACGTAGCTAGCTGTTCAAAATGGTCAGATGAAAATTTATTTACGACCAACTTATACTGTAGTTTAATATTTGTGAACATGTTATCGAGGTAAGTCGAGGAGCACCTGTGATCCTAGTCGGCTCTAGATATATTTTCAAAATTTTAACTTTTGAATAAAAAGTTAAATTATCACGAAGATAGTGGTAAGTTTCTACATTATAACATTTGACATTATAACATTATTCAGTTATAACATAACATGAAATTATAAATTATAACATTTGAAAAAGAAATTAAATTATCACGAAGACAGTGGTAAGTTTTGTGTTTATGTTGTATTATTTAAAACGCCAATTTTATTTTTGGTACGTACGTACGAACGTACGACGTAGATCGTTTCGTATGAGATGTATGTTCATTTGTAAAAAATAGTAGGTACAGATCCCAGCGTTATTGCTGTACTATGATTTATTTTTACTTTAACATATATTTATATATGTACAATTGCGCTCATTCAAACGTATGAACGTACTTCATGTAATATATGTTATAAACTGAAAACTTGCTTATCTTATGTATAGCGATCAAATAGAAGAAAACAAAATTTTCTTTTAATTTCAGGTTTTTAGCAAGTTTTTAGTGTTAGTTTAGTACTTTGAGCAATTACGATAACTAGCAACTACAAGACACTTGACAACTACGGTAGGTACTCCCGACTTATTCTGTCGCCTTGCACGGTAGGTCGCTATCAGAGAAGTAGAAAGACCTTGGAAATTTAAATTAATAATCAAGGAGCGAGCCTGTCACGGAAACGAAACGTCAATAGAAAAACTAGTCAAGTGCAAGTTTGAAGTGTGTATCGATGGTTCCGTACCGTAATACGTACGTAATGTATTTGTGTTGTATATAACCAAAAATTTGGAGTTTATTTTTGTTAATTCAAAACCTTAGCGCAACTTTTCATTACACTTGGGCATTTTTCATTACCTATTTTCATTGCCTATTTTTTGTTTTATTTAGTTCACATTGTAATCCTGCAAAGTATGACGTTTGTACGTATTACTATTTTTTTTTCGATAAAACAATAAACAACCCAACTTTATTTTTCACATTTTCAAGGATTTTTTTGGAATATTCGCCATTTAGTCAAAATTTCAACGCCACTTATTTATAAAGATACAGCTTTTTGAATGTAGAAAAACAGACGGACGATAGGATAGACGACGCTGGTTTAATAATATTCTAGTAAACAAGATAAAATTAGCTCCGTCTCGTTACTCCACTTTTATTTGTTTTCTTATTTTCCCTACTGCCGTCAGTGTCTCAACCATTATCTGGTTGTTAAGCGGCGCAATCCGACGATACAAGTACAGCCTTCGTGCGGTTCCCGACGCCCTTATCAAGGCTACAACCGTACAAGCCATGGACCGGGTGTCTCTTTGTTTCTTCCTTCCGGCACATAGAAGCCTCAAGCTCCACGTCACAACTGATAAATTCATCATTTATAGAGTCTTGGATTTTTTATATTTATAGAAAGTATTAAAGCTGTTATGCAGAAAAAGTTGTGCTTTCCTACGTTATGCTTTCCAGCGATGTTTTCTTCTTCTAAAATTGTAAATAATTTTGCCTTTTCATTAATCATTTATTTATTTTATTATAATCTCCCGCTTATTTTATAGAATAGGGTTTTCTAAAACAGTCCCAATTTCCACTCTGAAGCCTAGTAAAATGAAGTAGACACTGTCAACATAAATGGCTGAAAAAATATTTACATAAATCATCTTATCACTTTAACAATCAAAAGTGTGACTATTTATTTAATTTGCGAACAATTTAGCGTCAAATTTAAAATGGAATTCTGTATTTTTTGGCTTTCGGGGTAAAAAGTCCCGGGCTCGCGGTAAAAAGTACATCTATTCAAGTGGTTAACCAATCAGGTATTTATGGTGAAATAAGGGTAAATAAAAATAGATTATATGTAATGGTAGAGTCATGCTGTGGTCAATTTCGTTGCTGTACGGCAATGGGCTGGTTTGATCAGTGAGTCACGCACTCTCACAGAATGCGGACGTGAAGTAACAGCTCCTGCTGTGCATTTCGTCCAATGAGTGAGAGTTTTCATGGGACACTCCTCTCCATTAGTCCACCTTCTAGTGGGTTTTTCCTTTGAAAATTTTCTTCTTCGCTGAAATTTTTTTCTTATTTTTTTAGTTTAACTAGTTTTTCTTATTATAATCTTCTCTTATCCTTGGTCTAACTTATTTTTCTCAGAAGGTCCATCTTGCTACTTTTTGTCCCATACCAATGTACAGTGATTTTTAAAATAATAAAAAAAAAATGGTTAATCACAAGAAAATTTTACTGCTGTACCATTATTTATAGACAGAAAACACTGCAATAAGAACTCACTTTACCATTTTGTTTACCATCCATTTCGGATCTATAAAGTATACGAGAAAGAATGTTTTTATTACTTTTAGGAGCCAAAATCTTTCGACAGTCACGTTACGCGTAAGAACATTTAGGGATGGCCCATTGCTCGTGGCATCGTCCTCGTCCCTTAGCCCGTTTAAAATCACGTTAACCGTTGGTTCCTGGGCGGTTTTATACCATGTTAAGTGTGTTGGGATTTCTTACCCGTTGGACTGTTAGCCCTACTCTAGTGGACATAAGTTCCATCTCTTTACATACCACTTTTAATTTTATATACCACTGTGATTCACTAAAATCCCTAATGGTTTCATGCAAGATACTGACCATTATATGAAAAACTATCAATTAAAATATGTATACGTATATATATCAAATTTTAAAACGAAAAATCCTGCTAGTTGGTCTTTAATACACAACAATGTATGGAACTTGAAACGTTTTTTGCAAAACAATGACGGGAGTTCTAAAGCTTATGCAATTATAACTTCAAAGAAAAACTTAAGAGCACTCAAGCCGACTTTCTTACCCGTATCAAAGTATTTTAACGAAGTTCTACAAGCAACTTCGTAATTTATTCCTTACACGTACAAAATTAACATTGTCTTGAATACATAATATTTTTACCCCAAAATCAGTTTCATCCTAGTCTTTATTAGCCTCCAAATTTTAGTTTTTTAGCATATTTAAGACAGACAGATTCTGTGTTCATTTTTGTGTGATGTTTTATTTTTGAACAGTTTTGAACAGCACGTCTCATAACGCTTAACTTTTATTAGAGCTCTACTCTCGATTTGTCAAGTAATTTTCTGGGCTTAAATTTTTCCTATTATAATCGTATCGGTTAATATAAGAATATGTATACTAGAAAAAAAACACTATTATTATCACATATACTATTTACAAAAAAACATTTTATAGGTTTAATATAAAAAAAAAATACATGAATATTGTGATGTCTGTTGCCGATCCTACATCGCGACAATCGTCGAAATACTTCAAGCATCAGGATAATTTTCTAACAGCCGTAGAATAACTGCGAGTAGTATTGTATTAGCATAACTCACGCGGTCTATTTATAAAATATGTATTAGTTAAAATTGTTTTCACTTTCGTTATCAGTTTTATAAGTAAATGTTTTTTTTTTTGTTCTATATTTTACTTTATGAGTCAGCAACAGAATTAATTTTTACATTAAAAATCAAATGAGTCTTATAAAGCCCATTTTTTGGATTTTTCAAATATTCGAAAAAAAAAAATAGAAAATTTAAAAGTGCAAGCCGTATAACGTGTCCATTTAATTTTCATAAAAAAAAAAAACAAGAGAAATAGGTCGTAAAGCATTTCCAGCAATGCTTCGAATTATGAGTCGTGTGAAAAATTTTAAAATAAGACCTTAAATATATTATTGCGGCTATTACAATCCAATTTTCGAAACAGATGGTAATATAGAGATATATGTACTTATTGCTAGAGGTCTATAAAATCACATCATTTATTAATTACAATTTAACGACACCGAATTACATAGCCATTTTAAATAGGTATGTACTCGCTGTGATTCTAAAACTAATAAAAATAAGCCTAAATTAATGGACTTTTCTAAGTGATCGTTTTTTTTTTTTTACATTTTAAAAAGTTTAGGACGAAAATTATTTTGATGTTTTTTTCGTTTCTATTCCATTAAATCATTTTTTAAAGGTGACAGAATTAATATTCATTCAATTATCCACACAATGGTATGCAGCTTTTCCAATACTCATGTACTAACGAAAGTACATCGATAGAAATATTTGATGACAAGAGGTGAAAAAAAAAATTTTCGATCGTAAAGCACTCACAAATGCTTTACGTTATAAGTCGTGTAATAATGGACGAAGTTTCAAACGAAACAAAAAAAAAATGTTTTGACAGGTACGATTTTCTTCCTTTAATGCAATTTCAAATATATATTTTTCTTTTTAGTGGATTTCATGAAAATCTAACTATTGTATTTGTCCTCATGACGCAACTTTTGAAAAATTCTTTTGTTTTTTCGACTTAACTCGACGAACTGAGTCAGAAAATACATATGGTTCAAAAGCCTATATATGTATGAATTTCGTCTATAATTCTTTAGAGATCTTAATGAAACTCAACATACATATTCTATGGACAATTACAAAGGTCGAGTTCAAATTTGAGCTAAACCGGTCTACTTGTTTAGAAATTGCAGCATTTTAAAATTTTGAAAATCCGAAATTTACATATGATCGCATGAATTACGTATGAAAATAAAATGAAATCTACTTCCATTTCGGCTGCCGAATGGCCTTTTTTGTGATTGTAATTATGACTTGTTCTAATATTAAATCGCTAACTTAATATGACACAGCAAAACTTTACACCCAAGTAAGGATAGAGTTTGACCCGGCGGCCGCGGCTCGGGCACCCTTAAGAATAAGAGAAGAGAAAGTTCTATTTCGAGCTTTTAACAAAAAAGAAAACTTTAGAATTTTATTACAATCTAATAAAGTGTCAAAGCTAATAAAATATTTATTCGGCAAAAAGCTTTGTTCTTACTATAATTTTTTTAGATATTTGTGCCAAGTAAATACAAATGGAGCCATTATGTCAAAACAGACGAAATACTGTCTAATTATGGTCAATGTTGTTGAAAAATGTCAATAAAACATAGATGTATAAAAAAGAGAAGCACAGTTGCTTACTATTGGGATGGCGAAAAATGGCTCAAAGAGTATAACACATTTTGACTATCTTACATTTTGTGATACCAATTTGTAGTGCCAGAGAAAAGGAAGAGAAGGAGCATTATTTACCATCTAAAGTATCAACCGAAATGTCATAACATAAGGTTCATTTTTAAATGCAAAGAGAACAAGTAACGATCATTTTGTTATTGGAAGACAATAAGTCATATTTTTTTACAATTTGCACATGTTGTTCTAAAACAAGACATCCGTGAAGTGGTTTAATATTATTTTAAATTCTTAATATTGTTTTTTTGGTTGAATGTATGAAAAGAATTTTAGTATATTTTTCTTCATAATAAAGCTTAATGTAGTAATCACTTAAAATTAAAGTAATATGAATCTTTAATTTCATAATATCGTTGAAAATATACATGAAAGAACTCGATAATTTCTGAAGTGTATAGATTATAGCAATATAAAACTTACTTATTATTTATATAATAAAAAATAAGATGAAGATTAATTAAACATTAACATATTTTTAATGAACATAACATGTAAATATAATTTGCTTAAAAACAGATTGAAATATAATGAACATATTTATTTTTGATATAAGTTTAATCCATCGTATGACATCCTTTTAAAGGTAATTATAAGATTGTATAAATATAAAACAAACAATAAAAAAAAATTAAAAAGTGGCTTCATTAGTATAAGAACAGAGTCTATTGTTATACGACCGAATAATGTGACAAAGCAAGAAATACAAGATCGGTGTTGGTCGTTTCTTTTTAAGTTGGTTACATCTCGGCTTTTGATGCTATTTTAAATGAAGATATATAAAATAATTGTCGAATACTCATTATAATACGTGAGTGAGTATCTATTATAAACAAACAAAATTTTGCTTATCGAAAATAAAAAATGCCATCATTTTTCATAGCTTTTTACGTGTTATTTTTGCAATTTTTAACAGAACACTACTACGTCGGAACGGAAGGTGCTACGAGTACGAAACTACACTAAACGCAATGAGTGCTAAACTGTCTGTTTTGGCACTCATTTACTGCGGCTGTTTTTGAGCGCGGGACTGTGCATCTTCTCTTCTTTTTTAAAGATCAATGCAATGAAAATAAAGCCTAATCGTATCTCAAGTCCCGCTGCTACGAAAATATACCATGTAATAAGTAATCATTAAGAGTTTCATGTAACATTATTAGATTTAACGTATTATTTGGATAGATTCATAACTTATTCGACTATATCTAGCATGGGCGTTAAATGTAAATAGATTATTTGCTTTCCTGACTTCTTAATTTTCAACAAGAAAATGTGACACTGTTTTTACCATCATATTCAAATGAACCTGTGATGAAGGTAAATAAATATATATGACAACTTGGATGTTCTCAAGTTACAAAAAACATGTTTCGGCTTTTAAAAACAATAAGCTATATAGATCTCATTTAACTAAACATTTGATAAAACCGGTCATAAACTAAATAATAATCACAAGTTCCATGTATTACACGTGTGTGACTTCTCACACAAGCGTAACCCTTTCGAGTTATGTTTAAATGTTTTAGACTCTTTTAAAATTTTTTAGACATAAAGACAATAATAATATGCTCAATGATCAAATTAATATATACAAATTGGCGTGTTGGATGCTTGCTTGTAACAATTTGTACAATGATTCGATGATGCTTAGTCTATGGCAGTTGACAAGTATGCCTATTGATGATTGTCTGCGGCTGCTGTTGAAGGGGCTTCTGTCAATATTTAACATATCATTCAGTGCACAACTTTACATCACATGAGGTTGTTGAGAGCGTATCTGTTAGTGCTTTTAACACTCTTGACACCCTGGTAGATGTGACTGTCTGCATTTTCTTGAACATGTACCGATCTGGCATGAAACGTACATAGAAATAATTATTTTTCATTTTTACTAAATAGTTACAATAAAAAATATTTATTTTATATAATATAAATAGTTATAATAAAATTATAACACTTGCTTAAATGTTCGATACCCGTCAAACCCTTCGAATCAATATTCAATTCGTTGAATAAGGATCCATAGTGGAAGAACAGATTCAAGAGACAGCATTTGGTTGTATACGATATGGTAACACATGTGGCAGGCAAGCAACAATGATACCAGTTTGCTTTGTATAAGACATTTTATGATTATTTTTTTTTTTGTAATAATTAAATATAATTTTACTTTAAAATTTTTCAACCAATTTTCGTTTTACTTAGAATTTTGCTGTTGTATTTCTAAGTCACTTTTTACTAATCTTATTTTACAATACAATTTTAAAGATATTTTTAGATACTCCAATGCTTCCTAATGAAGTAGTAAACAATGTTTTTTTAAAGGCTTGAATTAAATAGCACATGAATAAATTATGGAATATATATCTGACGAATTTCCTTCACTTCTTTATTTGTCGAAAATCTATTCATTTGTATTTATGTTTTGTGTAAAAATTATTATCAACTATTTACAAATAAATTAAGAAGGTTAATAAAGATCAGGTGTTTATAAAATGAAAATGTTAGTTAAAAGTATTTACACAAACTACAAGCTTTTTGCATACATAAGAAAACTTATTAGATAAAAAAAATATTCAAAATACTGAATATTTTTTTTTTATACCATATAAATATTACAATCTTCAGGTACCAACGGAATTAAAGAAAGCACATATAGACCCCTAAAGATATTCACCATAAGGCACATAAGGTCCTACTTACACTATTTTTTTATTATTTTATTCCAAGACGTTCAATTCAAAACTTTACATACAGTCTACACACACTACTAACGTAACAGCTATGGGAAAACAACTACGTATTAGTGAATAAAACAGCAATAAACGGAAACATTATTAGTAAAATAAGTAATACAATAAATAAAAAACAAAAATAAATAAATAAAACCAGTCCTTACTTATACATTTTTTTAACGGCCGTTCTAACTCAAGGCAAACGGACCGCGGCCGCCGGGTGGCGCGCGCGCTGGCGACACGCGCGGTTGCTGTAACAAAATTTCCGTCAGTTTGTTTTCTAACGCAGTAATTACATCGAATGAATTAGAACAGACATTCTCTAATGGCACCGCCGAAACGACATGTGTTCGTGGGAGATTTTTGTTAATCTACTCGCCGGCGTCCGTTAAAACAAACAATTATTTCCACTGTCGTATTTTCAGACGCTTACATCAGAGGAAGAAACGACGGTCTTGTAGAGTCGGCTGTGTAACGTGTATTTAATATTTATAGGTTTGGTTTCATGTCGCTAAAGAATTAAATTGAAGGTGTCCAATTTTTTTTTATATTTTATATGAAGATTTGCTGCAATGTTTTGGCCATCTATAAACGATAAATGGAAGTAGACGGAAAAAATAAGTTTATAGAACGAATGTGTTTGACGGGAAGGTCGGAAAGAGTTGCCCTAGAAAAAGCCAAATTTTAAATACTCGAAACCAACGAGCTGGCATGAAAAGATTGATGGATGTTAATGAAGCGAAATATCGTGCCCTGTGGAAATCCATAGGCTGTATCCACCCTTCTGGGAAATAGGCGTGAGATTATATGGTTATTATTAATTGTTACATAAATATGAAAGCTATTACATTGAGTTTATAATACTTAGCATAGGATTTGCAGTAACCTACTGTGTAAATAGTAATATCGACGCTTCTAAAGAGAAATCACAAAATTTCTGTTCAGTCTATTATTATGGATGATATTGTAGAGTGAAGAATTAAAAAAATTAACTTTATTTCAATTTTTTGTGAATTTAATTTTAATTCGTTTCTCCTTTTACCAAAACTGTCAGTTTATTATAGATTTTTATCGAAGTTACAAATGGGCTAAATGAATGGCTCGTAAAGCGAGATCTTAGTAGTATTAGGCACAGTAGTATCGCGCATATATTTGCCAACGTTTAAACATCGTTTAGAATATCAAAACAATCGCATAAAACTGTTTTCCTGTTCACCACGTCAAAACCACGAGTTAGTAATCAGTTTTGTAATTTATCTCAACGTTAAGGACACTGTTTAAAATCCGATTAGTCGCTGTGACAAGCTTAATTTTAACGTTTCGTAGCGGCATTTCATTGATTCTGTTGACACTTCAGAAGAAAAGAAAAAAAAATGTCAGTTTGTTCAATGCAAAATTGTTACTTCAATTTTGCATTGAAGTAACAAAAATAAAGAATTGAAATAATAAAAATGGACTAAGTGTCAGTCGGACTCACATATTAAAGGTTCCGTACCACATTACAATATTAAACATTAAATACCTATTTTTTTAAAAGCAATTAATGAAAAACAAGAAAAAAATAAGATCGGACAAAAACGCGGAAAACAATATTTTTTAATATAGAAGATACTTTTAATTTTTTAATTTATTTCATTTTTAGTATTTATCGTAATAGCGGCCACAGTAATACATACTCTATTAATATTTCAAGTATTTACTTATTACCGTTTAAAATATACAACATACAGCAGAGCCAAATAATTCTTAATCGCATATTGAGAATTCACTTTTATGAGGCGTAAACAAACCTGTTCCTTATATGGGGGCAGCCTCTTTCATTTTTAATTTTATTTTATTTTTATTATTCATTGTTACAGCGGGAATATGAAGTACACACTGAAAAATTCGACTGTAGTTATCACATTCATGAGATACAGCTCGCTGGCAGACAGACGGAAAGATAGCGTAGACTAAGTAATAGGGTCCCATTGATACCCTTTAGGCACGAAACCCAAAAAAATTATATATTGGATAAATTTGAACATGGTGATAGTACTCACACATTTTGAACAAGACAACATCTTTGATTAATACAATTACTTATTGTTTCTAAGATTTTGTTTGTTAAGACATAGTATTCTGTGAATACTTCAACTATATGAAAAATTGACATTTTGAAATGATAAGTGAACCTCAACAATAACTAAATTTAATTTTGAGTATTAATTATACGTTATGAACATCTCATTTTCTTTTCGATTTGAAGTTATCCATTATTCATCATTTCGAGGTTATGCTATAGGGAGTACTCACTTAACTTTCGAGAACTTCGTGTGACAGTAAGGCCTCATTGGCACGAGCGCTTTTTCAACGGGCGTTAAAAAAACGTTGAAATGACACAAATGAATACCCATGTATTTATTCACACGAAGGCGTTTTTAAAACGCGGCGTGCTTTTTATCGTGCACTGCCGGATTTTCGACGTTGAGCGTTGGCGTTAAATTGAATTGAGCGTACGGGACTCGCATGGTTCTGTTCTGACGGGCGTTAAAAAAGCGCCGGTGTAGCTGTAGCGGTACAGCTGGAATCGCAAATCTCATGTAAGTGTCTTGAAGAGTTATTCGAAGGCTCACTATTGCCAAAAATTCATCGAATGTGCTTAAAGACATTCGGAAAAAGTTGAAATTTTTTTGGGATAAAGCCTCGATTCTTCATAAAGCAGATAAAGCCTCAATTGTTCATTAAGGGGATGTACCCAATAGAACTTTTTTTTCGTTTTTCGCCCTCTCGCAACGCAAATTGCTATTGCCAATAATTTTGGATTTCGATTCATAATTCACTAATACGTGCACACCGCAGCGAATATTATTCACAATGATTTTTAAGCGTTCGTGTGTACACAATTGTTGTGAACGTTAAAAAAGCGCCAACGTCAGGTTTTAACGCGACGCTTTGTAAGCTCTTGTGCGAATGAGGCCTTAACCAATCGCTGACGAAGTTGTACATAAATGAGCCATTTTCATAGAAATAGAAAAGCATAGAATTGTAACGCGTTACAAATAGACATAACTTTATGGCCAAATAAACTCACACAAATGTAAGTGAGAATAAACACCTAGTTTCAAAATGCTGATAAATTCTGTACAAAGAAAACTCACTTTGGATGACAAATTTTGAATGACTACTTACATAAGACAATGGTGATTGGAAGGGATTACTGACTAATTACTAACACGAAATATTGGGTTTATTCAAAGTGTAGTAGTGAATGTATCGTGATAATATTTAAATTATTAATAAAATAAATTAAAAATATTAAATGAATGCAAATACTTTATTCACCCAACAAATTCAAAAACTTACTATTTTAAAAACATAATAATGTGTATTACCAATATTACAAGTTATACTATCAATAATTATGGATTAGCTCATTGAAAGGCTACATTAAAGAGCAAAATTAAATATTAAACATTAACGCATCAAAGTAGGAACAATACTTATTTATTGATGAAGATCCATACAAAAAGATTATTACTTAAAATAACGAATTTGAATGTTCACGTACACTAAAAAGAATTAATTTATTTAATTTTTGTCTCCCCGAATTTATATTTTGATCATTTTTGTCAATGTAGTAAAGAAGTATTTTCGTGAATTTTTCTGTAGCACCTTTCATAAAAATGAGCAAATTCAAATGATTAAGCATTTTATATTATTATAAATCTAAAACAAACAAATAAAATTTCCAAATTTGATGCGTAATTAAAAAAAATTACGTTATTACATATAAAATTATTTAAAGCTGACACCATTTCAGATAATTATAGTTCTTATTAGCTCACCTAAAGTGAAATATCTTTATGTCTTTTTTCTTATCTGAAGTTGTTGGTGAGAGAAAGAGAAAGATAGCAATGAAAATGATTTCTTTAAATTTTTTCTATTAGAAACAATATTATTCGTAAAGTTACCGATGATAAGTAATACCTGTATTTTTTGGATGGTCACTAGCATCGTTGATGCACCATTTCACCACACACGAAGATATTTTTAAAAATATTGACCAAAGGAGACACATGCTTATGCGTATTACTCCACAAGGATTTGATGCACAATCGATGTAGCAGTAAAGCCAGTTCATAAGCCACGCCTACTACGAAGCCAATTTCGATTGGTCTACTTCTATGCTTTTCTATTTCGATGGCCACTTTCCTCTGAAGGTTCAAAAAAAACAATCAGTGGCAGCGCCGCTAGGAGGTACAGATGATTTGATTTTCATATTGGCAGTAATACTACAAGTGCTTTTTTAAAATGGAATTAAATGACGATATGAACTCGCACCAGAATCAATATTTTCAAAATTTCAAGACCGTCTTGTCCGGGATTTAAAAAGATGGTTTGCATGCCGTGGTTCACCTGTTTCAGATAATAAAAAAATACCCGTAGAAATGTTAGTTGTTGTTGACGGTTTATCTAATTGCGATAAGGAACTCCTAAATCATTGCTATTAGTGCACTCTGAGATAAAAATATTTTTTGTTTCATAACAACAGCCCTCTTGGTAAGTTTTCATCGATGGTGTGGTATAATATTTCAAATTTTGAGCTTTTACCTTCCCGCTAAGAAAATTATTAGGTTTTAAAACATTAACATTCGTTAAAATATTGTTTTTTAACGAAAACTTCAATAATTGAAGCAAAAAGTACTTATCTTTTATTATCTTTATAAAACGTGAATTTAGTTTGAATTCCTTATGGACCTTTTCAATACACAAGTTATAAAGTGTACGATTTTTTTTCATAGAAAAGACCGAAGTGAAATTTTTAGGTGGTATCGAAATTTTCAAATTTACCAGAAATATATTAAAATATTTCATATTAACCATTTTCAATAGCATTTTGAAATATTTGACTTGACGCATTAAAGACATACCAGATTAACTGATAGGTCACATAAATAGAAATAAAGAAATGTGTAAAGCTGTTAGAATAATACGCATTTAACATTTGTTTACAAACCACAATTTATTAATTAATTGTCGAAATATAGGCATATTTTTTTTGTATGATGCGTAAACTTGGGTTCTGATCGTAGGTCCAAAACAAGTATTAGATTTAAACACAATCACGGGATTAAAACTCCAGTCTACATATTTAGCCAGTCTCGCGAACATTAACTTTCATAAATCAATTTGTGCAGTTTGATGAAATAACTCGTCAAGCGGAACTTTCATCGTAGAGTAATAAAGCTAACGTAATAATTTAGAGCTCGACTTCTCGATAATTTTCCTTAATTCAATACCTCGCTATTCCGCATTTCGGAACATTGAATAAATTCGGCCTACGTCGTGTCCGAAAATACGCAGGCGGTTATATGTACAGCCAAGTTCAGTGACTTTTATACCATCCGCCGCATTCACGAGGCGGCAATTGAAGATGATAACATTGCTGTTCTCGGTATACCTTCATTGATCTGACAGGATTACGAGATCTATACGAACAAGGATGTCGCAAGAAATATTGGTAAATTTATGAAATAAGTTTATGTTTCACTATATGTCTCCACGGAGTACTTCGCCGAAAGTTTAAGTAGACGCAAATATTAAAATTGATGGTCCCATCGTAGGCGTTTAACGGCAAAAGTTAAGTTCTGATTTAGCTTTGATTGTGAAATCTTAAGAAAAATGGGTCAGACGTAAGTCAAATTTACGCGGTATTTCGTGTATTTTTACTTGTAAAAATAATTAAAGACCTATTTCTATTCAGTCGTCCTCTTGAAGGTTGCATTCTCTTCCAAATTTTGTAAATATATAAACTGAGTGTATACAACGGTGAATATTGGAGTCATAGCAAGATTAATATTTAAATATGTGACATTTCCTTTTGTATGTTTATAGTTTTGTATGTTTGTTCAATATGTAAAAAAAAACTTGTAGACATGCAACATTCTAAGCATATGCAGTCGACTTGCAGTTTCTTACGGTTCCATTTACAACTCAATCGATAACATTAAAATATTTATCCGATTGCATATCTCCAAACGAAACTCTTAAATTATACATTACTTTTGAAAATTAGATCGCTGTAATGAAATTAGACAAGCGATTCTTGTCCGTGTGCCAAGTGTCAAGTGCCTGTTCTTATACTCTCAAAGAAAGCTACGATAGACAGACAGTACAATTAGTAATAAGTTTCCCGATTTGGTAAGTAACACCAAAAAAAATAATGTTTATTATGTTGTTATCAAATGAAATATAGAAGAATTCTTAGTTCAAAAAAATATTTTAAGCTTACACGAATCTTTGTTCATATTAATCAATCAAAAATAAGTATTATAAACCGTTAACTCTAACTTTGTAACGAGTACTCTAAAAATTCTGTTTTTTTTGTGAATACATTCAAAACCATAAACAAAGAACGTCCTGGAATGGTTTTAGTACAGTGCAAATTTAACAAAATTTACAACAAATATATTACAAATTATTCATAGTCACGATGCGGGTTAATTAATTAATTATTACTATTAAACCAGGGTAAGCTAAAGTGCATCAGCAAAAGAGCATTTTTGTCTTTTTGTTGAGGAGAGTAGTTTTTCGGTAATATTTAAAAAACAATATATTAGACCATATTGAAAATAATTTCCGTTGAAAGTATTTATTAACCGTAACTTTCATTATTTTTGCCATATTTTTTCGATATATGGTTTAGAAAATAGAGGGGAGGGGGCATAATTTCTGCTACTTTCGGAGCGATTATTTGCGAAATTATTTACGTTAATCAGAAAAACTGCTTGGAAACCTTAAAGTGTTTTTAAAAGAACTGTCTAAATATGTACCAGTCGTTCATGTTTGCTGAAAATTTCTTTTTTTCAGCTTGTATTACATGGATGGAGTGCCCCTCTAGAAATATTTATTTTTATTATTCAACCACCAAACTAAGTAGCGGCTTATGCAACACACCTAGCTTACAAATTTCATCAAGTTACGCCTTGTAGTCTTTGAATAAACTGCCTATGACATACGGACGGACGGACGGATATGACGAAACTATAAGGGTTCCGTTTTGCCATTTTAGCTCGGAACTCTAAAAATTACAAAAAGCCGCCCGCTCGCCGGTCTAGCGATCGACGGCGTAATCTGAACATTTTTCCCTGCAATAAATTTAGCGACGGTAAAGTCATCGCTCGACCGTAGCTCATTCGCTTTTGGCACGGACATGATGCCTCGTAACGAGCGAATAAATAGCTCACAAATAAAAAAATGTATAATATTAATTTTGTCAATCCGTTTCGAATACATCTGCGAGAGACGCGAAGACTGAAAAAAACCGCGGCGTCCCATTGAGTTATTATTTATTATATTTCAATGCGGCGTCCTAATCTCGTTAGAGCGCGCATTAGCTCCCGACGTGAATAGTAATCGGGTGTGACTAAGCCGCGGGCGGAGCGCTATCGACTCTTAACCGGTCAACCGGTCGGAGCACGTGGCCCGCTGCCAGAACGCGCGGCGGTCCCTCCCGGAGCCATTGTTAGCGGGCCGTTCGACTATCGCCCGTTGAAATTTGAGTAGCGTAACGGCCGAGGGTTAACGTACAGTTGTGCAGGTGTCGACCTAAACGCTTGCATGTGTCCGACTGACGATCTGACCTTAACCTGTAGAATGTAGTCGAATGACTGTACTCATATGTGTATATAACCGATGATCGGACCTGAACTTAGAATATGTGGTCAAATGACATTACATTGACATATACCCATATGTATGTTATAGTAGCGAACCCAAGATTAGGTGGTATGTGAGGCATCCGGCCTTTAGCAAATGAGGGTTCGCGTTTGATTTAAAGTTATAGTAGAATAGAATATTCTAATCCAATCTCGCGTAGAACAAGTACATAAGCTGTAGATGGAAAAAGAGAGAAAGGAGACAAGATCTGATATCCAATACACAAGCTTCAATAGCGATAGAAAAGTTAATTGTTATAATTAATTTAATAAAAGATCGTAGTGAAAAACATAAGGAAAAATACTGGAGAACCGATCGATAAAGGTATTGATCTTGAATGGAAAATACTTTTTCATTTAAACACTTGAATTCCAGGACTTTATCAAACGTCTTAAAAGGTAAAGCTTCAATATATACAGACACATACAAGTAAATACCGTTTTTCTTTTTATTATTAATGGAAATTGTTTACAAGCAATTTATTTCGTAAAAAGCGATTTACTTCTTTGTACTCTCAGGACTAATACGCATCATTAATTTGATTTTCAACATTTTTTTTTTGCTGATTCCGTTGACTTTTATTAATGCCGGATGATTATTTAAAGTTTTTTTTGTTGTTTTTTACTTCGAATAGAGAACTGTGAAGTTATGAAACTTACGTTTTCTGTACTACCAGCAAAAACAAAAAGAAAGTTATAAAACAAAGAATATTTTTTAAAAACGGAAAATCAGGTTTCTTATGGATCGAGATGGCTGTTATTACCCAATATGTGTTTTCTTAAATCAAAAGTTTTTCACTTAAGTGTGTGTAAATTGAATGGATTCCATTATAATCAGTTAATTTCAGAGCAGTCTTCAGATATTTAGATATCACTCGAAATGAAGAGTCGACTTGGCTGCCTGATTCATCAGCTCCACCAGTTCCGTTAGATGTTCCATTAGAGTACCCGGGGCAGAGCCCAGGGGCCCTCGATCCGATGGGGGCCCTGAAATGCTGACATCGTAGTTTGATTTGCGTGTAAAATTACATTATGTTTTAATTCACGCATTGTTTGGCTTTTTTACAATGATCCAAAACTTATACATTTTTACAGTAAAAAAACCCAAAAGACAAAATAAAAATATTTAATAATAAATCGTAAAGTATAATAAATACCGTAACAACCGTCACCGATAAAATAGGTCGGTGGTCACCGACAAGAACCTATCTATCGTGCATTTTAAACGACATTCAAATATATAATATTGGAAAGTTTTCTTCACAGCCTCCTTATTCAGTTCAGCTGTTAAAAGACTTATTACATCATTTTCAATGAAATCAGTCGCTCAAAGGATCGACATGTGGTATGCACGTCTTCTGATGACGCTCAATGTACTGATGGACGTTTTCGACATTGAGTTAACTTAGTTTCTTTCACGATGGAGCAGAATATGAAAACTGATTTAGTCTATCCAATACGATGCAATCTAATACACAATATCTGTCTGTCCATACGTCTTTAATTGGAGATTCACCAAACACTGTTTTCGAGGACAGTTGGATTTATTTTTCCAAAATTTTATAGTACATACCATATATGCAATATTTTTTCAATAGCATAACAAGGATATGCATAATTATAGGCGACACTGAGACTACGACCAGAAATAAAACCGGAGTTAGAATCGTAATCGAGATCAAGGTTGAATATCTACAAGTTAAATTAACTGTTAAACTGTTAAAATAACAAAAAATAAAATATGTATTTTTAGAGAGTATGAAAAGAAAGATCGTTATCTATCAAGACCATCTCCGATAGTTCTGTTCTATTAATCGTACAAAAAATACAGATAATTGATGATAAGAAGACCAATGACAAAGTTAAAAAAATTGAAACGAAAAATTCTACATAATTTTAATAAATCAATACAACGTATTTGTTTTAAAATTAAAATAGTTTTATAAAAATTATGCAGATAGCAGAGCGTAGGCCAAGTAACTTTCGCTTTATCTACAAGAAACTTTCAAAGCCACAAGCAATTAATTATTAACAGTTGTTTTTGTTGGATTACATTTAAAACTTTAATATAATAGAAAACATTCACATTTTTGTAATCCTAGTAGAAACAATAAATATGTGAACCTCCTAAAATATACATACATAATCAAATATGTCGACCACTTCTCAATGACCAAGAACTTGAAATTTTAGGTATAGTGTATACTATGCGCGTGATGAAATAACATAGAATATAGCCCAGACTGACTCGAGCCGGAGGCTAGGGTGCATCTAAATAATAGGTCTCATCATCTATGATACTACGTAGTGCTACTTATTTACGTAAGTGAATGCAATAACCTAATATGATAAATAGCTTAGATAATGGAAAAAGCTATGCAATCCGTGGTTAAAAGATGATATTATGAGAACGACATTAGCATCACAAGTCATTGACCGTTAACTTCTTTACTAGAAGACTTGGTTATCTATGCGAACCTTTATTGATTGCATGTCGACACCCGCTTGACCACCCCAACACGATATTATATTTTCTGTAGGGAACAATGTATATTTTTTTTTATGGCAATGTTGAAAGTGCAACTAAAGATGCCTGTAATATAAATGGCCGGACGGGTACATGATATTTCTTTTCTTTGATGCGACGTCACCCCGCCGTCGCTGCCGCCGGCGGCCGTGATGTGTTTGGCGGAAATAGCCCATTGACAAGGTTGACAAAATATTTGTGCGTTTTTAACTTTATTTTCTTTTAATTCTGTAAAACAGGAATTTAAATAGATTTATTTTACACAATCTACACTGTGAAACATATTAGAAATTTCATGTTTGTTTTAGTATACATGTCCTGTAAGTGTTTTCATCTATAATTTGTGTTTTATATTTCTATACAATTCATTAAATTCTGTAAAACGTTTTAATACGCATTAAAACGTTTTATGTTTTATCACATTATGACGGCAGCTATTTATGTATCTGGAACTGGCCACATATAGAACAATATTTTAAAAGTAGTTATAACATCTAAAAATGGAACTCCTTGGCTGTAGAATACAGTTCATTTCATGTAACTCTCAATTGTTTTACCATGGTGGCGTCATTTTTTAAAATTGTGAGTCATTATCACCATGGATTTAACTAGTGATCGAAAACCACTGTGCATCACTGGTTTAGCGAGTTTAATCGTGGGCGGTCTGCTTTTCTATAACACGGACGAATTTGAAGATGGTCTCCCTAAATCGGTTGTTGTATCATAAAATATTGATGCTGTGCGGGAACTAATAACGAAAGATCGTCATGATACATATCGTGAGATAATAGCGTCCTTGGGAATGAAGTATGACGACCATACATATGACATTACACGAAAATTAGGCTGCAAAAAAAAAAAATTGTTTGCGTTGGACTCCACACAACTTGAGCATTGATCAATAACAGACTCGTGTCGATTGGTGCAAAAAAATGATAAAAATATACAATCATGTTCGTAAAAAGCTGTTTATAATATCTACACAGGTAATGAATTTTGGATCTATACCTTGTGACCCCGAAACTAAACAACAGTCAACGGTGTGGGTGTTCCAAAATGAGCCAAACCCAACAAGAGTGATTCGTGCCAAAAGCACTTTGAAGCAAATGGTTGCCTGTTTTTTGGTATAAACAAGCATATGGTTACAGCACCACCATCAGAAAACGGTTAATTTGGCGTGATACATAATCATTTGTTTCCCAGAAGTCTTTGTAGAAATAAGAAAAAAACAACTGACAACGCAGAATCATTCTTCATCATGACAATGCTAGCTGTCACACGTCGGCCGAAACAACTCGGTTTTTGGAAGGTCAAAAGATCGAATTGAGGGGTCATCCTCTCTTACAGCTTCAATGTGGCATCCAACTATCTCTATTTATTCCCAAGCGTGAAAAATAAATTACGTGGTCAAGCCGCGAAGAGGCCGTTGACGTCTACAAAATGTACATTTTAGAGATACCTCAATCAGAATGGAAAAAGTGGTATACAAATTGGTTTCAGCATATGCAAAAGTGCATCAATGATCGTGGCGAATACTTTGAAAAATAAGAAATCCATAATATTATATACCAGAATATTAAATGACGCATATTTGTTTTTTTTTTTGATATTCCAGATACATAAATAGAAGCCCTCGTAAAAACTTAACAACCAATTAAATTTTAAATTATTTTATAAATCACTCCCAAAATTAAACGCCTCTATTCCTCAAAAAACTACGTCAAATTCTACAATTCTGGTCGAAATCAGTTATTACATTCAAGAGATATTGTTATTTTCAAAACGACTTTTAATTTTTAGACCGGACGTTGTTTTTTTATCCAATCACAGTGACGTGAATGTTTCAAGCCCGATAGGAATCGGTTATTTCATTCAATAGTTTTGGTTATCTTTATCAAAACATTTCTTATATGTGTTTTTCAAAATAACTTTTAATTTCTAAGCAGATACATTATATCTCATTTATTTATGGGTAGTTCTACTCACGGGGAATGAAATAGGACAATTCTGTGAATGCCATTTCTTGTTGATTATTATTAGTGTAAGCAGTCAGCAGAGATCGAGAATTCACCACAACATATTCAATCTTAAATAAACTAGACAAAATTAAGATCAATATTAATTTTGTAGCGATTTTATTTTGGACTCGAAGCGTTCCGAGATGTATGCAATAATAATGTTTAAACTAGGAGAGCTCTAAAACAGCGGGAAGTTTTAGGATTTGCCTGCAATGCCAACATTTGCCCAGAAGTTACGTAGTCAAAAATAGTTCTATTATACCTAGAAGTATTTCTTTTAATAGCCACGAATTATTTAGAAGTATTTGAAAATAGTTTTTAATTTCTATATTTCTAAACAAATTTTATTACTTATGCGTATGTAATGTATATGTACATACACGGTCACATTGGAAAAGGGGCTAACGATGACGATGTTAAATACTGAAGAGCCATGCCATGGTCGACTTGGCTGCACCACGAAAAAGAGCCGGTCAGACCGGTGAGATCCCACTCTCTCGCGGCATACAGACATGAAATAACAGCTTCCTTTATTGTTTTATATCCATAAATGAAAGTTCGGTGGCGCATTTCCCACTCCATCCCCCCATTTTGTTCTCAATCATCCCACCCCTCCTCCATCATTTCATTCCCCTTCCATCAGATATTCTGCCCAAGAAGTGAGCAATGCACTGGTGACTCCACCGGAGTGTGTATGGGCATCGGTAAACACCTCTCTGATGGCACGCATGCGTGTTTGTCCCTCGAATATGCTATAAAAAAGCCAATTTTTACGTTGATAAAGTATTGTTTTCCCTGTCAAAGTTTGAAAACCAACACATTTATCACTACAATTCATTTATTCGCCTCCTGCCAAAAAAGCTCTGGGCATAATAAAATATCACAACAGTGAATTAATTAACATTGTTAATTTTGATGGATAAAATGAGTACCTAAACAAAGACCTCTTGAGCTATTTTGAGGGTTGCCCAATTATTAATTGTAGTATGTCTCTTAATTTAATATCTTTGTATTGAAAGTCATAATATTTATTTAATTCTGAAGCATAAATCAAACGTTTACAAAATTCAATCAGAGAGAACATCAAATAACGTACATTCGGAGAAATGTTTGCTTGAACCCAATCAACGTTCGTGTGACGAATCGCACAATATGCTTTCAACATTTTATACGTATGTAATTCACTTTCGCCTCTATCAAAAAGTATGGATTGCTTGTATAAATTTTGACTGGTTCGAGTTGAGCGTAAAAGCAAAAGAATAATTTCATCTCGATTTATGTAAACTCTTTTAACGCAAGCGATATTTCCGCGAATATCTCATCGTAAACATTTTTAAAATAAAAGTGCAGTATTTGGGGTATTTTTAATACTTTAAGTGTATAATAAAATACGTTTTCAAACTATAGTCCGACTTGCATTCGTGGGTTTTTTACAAAAAACGTTGTTATCTAAAACACTACGACATAGATGCATTAAGGAATATAATCGCATAACTTTTTTAGTCAGAGTATTAGTGTGATAAAATCTACATGCCGGAAAACGTTAATTAAAAAACCTACAACGATAAATTAAGTTTCCGACAAGCGTTGGAGCGCTCATTGTAAGATATAAGACTATGCATTTCGAAAGGGGTGGCTCGGCCATGTAATGGGATACTATAAACTAAACAAATAAAGCACAAATAGTCAGAGAGGCATTTTGGTATACTTTTCTATTGTCGCATCGTCGTATCCGTAATTTATATGCATTTTTTAAACTCTCTTTAAGCCCTCTTGAATCTATTTCACGCATTTAACTCGATCAAACAAGCCCAAATCATTTCGCTGAATCAAAAATTCGCCATCCAAAATGATATTTTATAGAATTTTATTCATCCAGTCGTACAAGTCGTACAAACAAATTAACGTATTTTTATAGCTCGATTCAAAGCTAGGATCTATCAGAATACATATTTTTTTTCTTCACACTGCAGTGTAAAGAATAAAAAAAACTCTTAAAGCTTTGAAAGTTTGAAAAACTAAGAAAATTGATAATAATTTCTTATATACAAATTATGATTACAAATAAGTACATATTTTTGTGTGCTTGTAGCATTAATATGGCTTGGCAACATTAAATACTTCAAAGGCGGCCATTTCAGAAGCATTAATGTGAAATTGGAGTATGTGAAGTAAAAGACTATAGGAATTATTTAAGGTTGAAAGCTATTGGCGAAACGTATCGGGCTAAAGTTTCGTTTGTTCAGAACTCGATATGTTTGTCGTCCCTTTGGGGTCCTCTTTAAGGGCGTTTCACAAAAACGTACACAAAAGCTATTATGAAGGAACTTAAGATATTCGGCGGGTTGTAACTTTATCAGAAACCCTTCATTTTTTTTTTGGTTTCAACTTTTTAAATGTACTTTGTATTTATTTTCTTCTTTAGAACATATCAGGACTATATTTCAATGAAATTGTGCACATAAATGAAATAAGATACACCTGAGATAGTTTGTGGTAATGAGATTAAATTAGAGAAAAATTAATACGTAATATGCGTATACGGTGCAGGATCAAACAAAAATAAATGTGACAAACAAGAATGAATAGTATGAAAAAAAATAATATGATTATATTAAGATGCAAACAAATAATGGACGAGAAAACTCGAGCAGAATCCCGAAGTTGAAAAATACTTATATTTTTTTACTTTTATTTACTGAAAAATAATACAATTATCAAATATTTTTATGGGTTATTTCTCAGCTTCTGTTTGTTCAAGGCTCAGTTCTTAAAAACCAAATAATGCTTTTTAGAGCATTCACACCATATGTTACACAATAGAGTACAACGCACGAAACTCTACCATTGTGAAATAAGTCATGAAAATGTCACAATGGCGTAGAATAGTGTTACGTAATTATCTTAACGGGGGGTTCGAATATTGAGATCAGATAAAAGGAAACACGCAGAACAGCAGGAATATTTTCAGAAATAGGAAGTCGCAATTAATCGCTGTGGATCATTTGATAGCTTGTTGTCATTGTTGTTGACTTGTGAATGTACTGATCGCATAAATAAAATTCCCACCTGTATGCCACACTTTAAAATTTGTCCTCGCCGACTGGCCTTCCAGAAGGTACTCAAATAATCCGGAACAAATAAGTCATAAGCATGTCATGGCTGGTACAAACAAACAAGATTTAATGACTCTCAAAAATTGCACTCCACAATATAAATCCATTTAAAAATAAGATGCAAACAAATATCAAAAGCGCCGGCGAAAGCAAAGGGCGAGCGGCTTGTTTATTTAGAGAGTTCCGTTCTCAGATTTTTATTAAGGGAATTATTTTGTAGTTCTATTTTTAGCTTGCGAACGCAGTTTGTAAATAATGCGAACGCGAGAGAGAAGAAGGAAGGGTCAGAGAGCATTATTCCTGCGCATTGCATCATTCGCAGGCAATTCAAAGCGGCATAGTTTCGTGCGTTGCACTATAATTTCTCAAATTAAATTAAAAACAATAAATGTAATTTAATCGATTGGACAAAATTTTTAATTTGTAGTGTTTTTATTAGCCAAATTTTAGATTTGAATCAATATGTTTACGTGTTGATAACTGATAAAAGATAAAGTTATACAGTCATTGAGAGCCTGGCTCTTTGTCATAATGAGATTTTTTAAAATACTAGTTTTCGCTCGCCGCTCTGTTCACGTAGATATATAATTAATTCATCATTTTCAAGTAATCTTGCGCTCGCTGTTCGCTATTTAAGTTCCGATTTTATAGTTAGTTCCGACTCGGTCTCGTTCTCTGTTCCAATCTCGCATTCTTCTCATTTCTAATCGCTCTTGATTCAGATAGCGATATCGCTTTCGATATGAATTACGGTTTCTTTAAATTATGGCACACTAATGCATTAATAGGATGTATAAACTATCATGTGTATAACCAGAAAATATTATATGTGCTAAGCATTCAAAATCAGTTCTAAGCATCTAACTCCGTCTAGCCATTTATGCGGAATTAACTCATAAACAAACAAATAAAGACACAAAATATCATACTTGCAATATTGTAATTGGTGCGGCGAATTGCGCTGGTTGGAAAAAAAATGTGATACAATAATGACACACTCAAAAAAGATGGAAAATGTATGGAATCGCCTGTAGCACTTCGATGTCCTTCGAGTGACCACCGCCTTCTCCATTTACTCGTTTTAAATATTGTGTAGCGGCGCAGGCGCACAGTTCGCGAAAGTCAGTTGTGAACTGCGGTTAGATTGTTACTACTGTGTGAAAGGGTAGTGCAGCGTAATATGGAGAAGATATGGATAATGATAAATACAAGGATACAATATGTGTCATCATTGCAACACAAAATACAAACCGAAATACGGCACAACCAATAATAATAGGGTATAATACTTACAAAAGACGCAATGGTAAATCCTTATCGTTCGTTAAAATTTACTATGAGTTCATGTTTAAACCATTATTGTTAACAATATAGTTACAATCGAATTGTTGACACTCTCTCTTACTTTTGTTTACGCTCTACCTGACCTTCTCACACCATGTATTCCTCTATATTTCCCTTCTAAATCCTAACTTAATCCTGTCACAGTTTCTTCTCTAAACAAAGCAAACAATAAGCACAACCTACTAAATAAATAAAAAAATAATGATTTTTCAATGATCTAGCCATAAATAATCAAACAAGTAAACAAATAAACCAAAAAAAAATATAAACAATAACTTATATTTTACGTGATAAAAAAGTATAGTTAATTTCGAGAAAGGTAATAGCAAGTTTTCGTAGGATTTAACGTGTATGCGCGTTCTGCCTGTCTAATTAAAAGCGAAACCCATAGCGAAGGTTAAGACACGTTCTTCTTAAATTGCATCTTATTATGAATTACACGACCCTAACAGTTCACTATGTATACAGGATAAATTGGAAATATTTAATCTCTATGCTATAAAGCATTTAACAATATACAAATTCTTGGGTAGATAATTTATTTTGCAGTAAAATGTCCGAATTTGAAGAAGCATTTTTGTTTTGTATTTTAAAAAGTTTCAGTGGTTGAGGTGAATAAGGGTCGTAAAATTTTTACCTTAGCAATAATAATGTTTTTTAAAACTTGAATGATTGAAACAGACACCATTTAAAAATCATAGATACCCTTTGAATGAATATCGAACCATTAATATGATCTGAAATGTTTTATGAAACGTAAAGTTCTATTGATAACCGAACGAGTAAAAATTCATTGAGTTCGTGATCGCGTCGCTTATATATTTGTGTGATCGTGAAAATATGCAAGCACATTAACAAAATATGCAAACACATCAAACATCAACAGGCGAAAATAGAAAATGTCTATTTGTAATATAGCTTAAAAAAAAATGTTGTGAAAGGTATTTTGTATTCATAAATGGCGCTCCATATAAAGGTTCCTGCTGTGTCTACATTAAATAGTGTACAAAATGTCAAAACAAGCCCTGAAGAGACAAAGACTTTCAAAATGAATTTCGAAACTAAACCGCTTAACAGATTTTGATAAGATTTGACAGATTCGTCTGTTTGTAAGCCTTTCTACAATTTGACAACATTTTGTATGAGGTACGTTTTAATGACCCCACTGTTAAAGTACTTATAATTTCCACACACAACATTCGCGTGCGCGCACCCGCGCGCACATACGGACATCCCTCTGAAAATTGTCAGAAAAGCTTCCTAGGATAACAAAATATTCACATATGATGAAATCTCGAGTATACAAAATCGGACAGATGACACAACTTTACAAACTTGTATGAATTTTTAATTTTCTTTGCGGGTAACAAAAAAAAATGAGTAATTTTATCATTAACTGTTTATCAAACTGATTTATCTTAAAAATTAAAAGTGGTGAAATACAAAAAATTAGAACTAATCAGCAAAGTACTATTGTTATTTATTTTACGGTTTCGTTATTACAAAAAATAAATTTTACAGATCCCATAAAATAAAATTAGTTTTAATGAGCGCAAGGACTGATAGGTGATGTCATCGACTATAAAGTAGGGTTGCGTTCCGTTTTACTATTTAATGTTAAGAATGGACAGTGATTAAATTGTTATGGCCGTTGTCCATTGGCCTCGTTCACAATCACCTTACTTCACAATATCAGAATTGGTGCAATACTTCTGGCTAATATTAATATGTCAATTTAAATCGACTCATTACAAGTACACGGGATCATTAACAACATCGAGAATATCAATCGAATATATAAATTTTAGTATTACTATGAGGCGTTCATTGAACACGATTTTGGAGTTCACGCATGCGAACACAAAGTCAAGCGCGAGAGAGATTGTGCGCTGCGTGGATTGTGGAGATGCCAAACGAGTCCGTCTGTTGCTCTTAGCTGGTGTCAGGCTAAAATCACCGCGGCACGAGTTGTAACTCGCTACAATGTACTACGAGATGCCAACGGACGTTCCTTATCACGTGTAGACAATAACGCGTGTTATTTTATATGCTTAATAACTATATTATGTTATCATATTATCAAATTTCATTTAACAATCAAATAAATATTTTTCTAAGCGCTATGGTTAGTTATGTGTAAGTTTAATAATAATGTACTGAATTATACATCAAATAAAACACAAGGATGTTTGTATGAAGGATGCCATGAAATAAAAATCGCTGTTGCATCGATATATAGAATCATTGTAGAATCAAACAAGATGAGTATGATTACTGCCTTTAAGGTTCCATAGCAATCTACAAAACGAAACATTTGCCATTGCGTCAAGTTTAAAATAAATCAGGTATCACAGTAGTAGTTGTGATACGTAATATTGATTTTGAATGGTGGGGTAATATTGTACTAAAAATTCGCCAGATGCTTGTCCTTGCAGGCAGGCCGGTAACTAAATTGTTACTATTAAAATCATAAAGTTGTTGAGGGTTATCTAGAAAAAATCGTAAGCTGATTCTGTTGTAAACAGTCTTCGTTGAATTCATTTATAAAATTCTATTACCTAAATTTTTTAATTTTTATACAAAATTAACGACTTTGAATAGTCAATAAATCGTAAAATATACTTTGACAGAAAAATAAATCGAAAACTTTATTGTATCATCAAAGTGGTAAAACAAGGGATCAGTCACTGCTACGAGTATAGCTTCTACGTCTGTGCTTTTGCTGTAGTAAAACTGCAAATATCTTCTAGCACAGCATCTAGACACCTTAGTTTAATTATACAACGTCTAGACGTTCACCCATTTTGGAAGATGTTATCATAATCCTATTAATACAAATTTGTAAAAATTATAATTCTTCCTAGAGAAACTAAGCTATACGACTTTTACAATAGTATTTATTTATAATGTCTTCAGTAATAAGAGTCAGTCATGGCGTTGTCCATGGAAAATCAGATGACGTCAAAGATGCGAATCTCTACTCACGAGACAAAGCCCGCATACGATTAAAATCGTACTGATTAATATGAGATAAGGCATTGAATTAAATTTTCCCTACTCCTCTTTGTGCATGTATAACGTTGTTTTTGTAATAGCGTGTATCCCATTTTTGATTTGCATATTTGTGTAATTGCAAATTTCATTGCAGAATCAGGTACAGAGCGCAGTTTTTTGAATGTTCTATTAAAACTCGGAGACATGGCTTAATATAAAATATTTTCAGCTTTAACGTTATTTCCTATTGAAAGTGAAAATTGAATTAATACTGAAATTAGGTAGCGGTAGAGCAATGAGGGCAGCGGCTCCCCACTCGCTACTCATATCAGCACTTCACACAATCAACAAACAGATAATGTAACCAATCCATTCAAGCCTTTTACCATTACACGCCTGTATTAATATCGTACGTCAATTTTCTATGAAACGAAGGATGTGTAGGCAGGTATGCCGATGCCGCGAAAATAAGAAGGTATTTTCTTAAAGCGTGATATAAAACGAAGCAGTTTGAGATAATATTATTTACTGAAACCTGACACGACTTCAAAAACGTAGACGGCTTTGATTGTATCCACATAAATGTTACAATATGTGTGTCATCGTAATTAAATTGGCACTGTTCGCGCAGATCCAGCACAATGATCAAGCAAACAGGAAATGCGGGTTCTAATTTTCAATCCTACGCATTTTATATATTCCTGGTCCGTGTGCAGTCTGATACTCCATAACGGTGCGTGACCGAAAACATGCATCTTCAGGGACATGTGATACTAACAACTCAAATGGGTCACCATAGAGACTAGGGCCCAAGGCTCACTTCTTAGAGATCATCCATTGGGATTTAATAGAACTAAATCTTTCGTAAAGCCTATTTTCGTTTGTGTTTGGATTACTATGTACCATAATTATGCTTGTCAATCATCTGCATGAAAAATATTTTGGAACAAATACCTACCTTGCGGTAGATAGACAAAATGAACCTACAAGTAAACGGATTTTTTTTTATTTGAAATCTAGGTATGAAAATAAAGTCATTACTATCCTAAATAAATATGAAATTTGAGAAACCCAAATATTACGCTTCGAAGTTTAATTTAAAATAAAAACAAATAATAACAATATGTAATGTGTTAAATTAATAATTAAGGAAAAAAGCCATTGGATATTTCTGTTAGAATAAAAAAAAAACCTTAATAATAAAAAAATAAAAAAAGTATGTATTTAGAATATACGGCACAAAATTTTATAACTTGTTTTTTGCTGACATTTTTATCATATCACACTAGAACCACCACTGTCAAAAAGAAATGAATATAAAAATGAAATACGCCATTTGAAGATATTAATATTACCTTTATTATATACTAGTGATGTGTAATAATAATACAAACTTGTAACTAATAATCGCACATAACATATTAAAATTATGCCTAAATGTTTCATATTACATGGATGAAATGCCTCGAAAGATAACTCATGCGTTTGACGGTACAAAGAAAATAATATTGTATTGTAAAATATCATATTTTACGCCTCCGTAGACTTTCTCACAACAAAGCTCAAAGCTCCTTTTCCATCCAATTAGTATCGAATTTCCCGCTTTTTTTTTTATGCCTGCGGTCGTTATTTCTCCACCGGCACATCAAATTAAGCTCTCCGCTTTATCGTTTACGACGACGATTTTTCTCGGCGTGTCGGGTCACAGCAATTATAGCGTTGTGAACGATAGCGCGATGTTGTAGGCAGGTCCTTGCTGTCACTTCAAAGGTTCAGCGATGGCACGTGACGAATCGCGTACAGGCGTTTGACTCTGTGAGGGAAATAGCCGATATAGAGGATCACACAGTCACCGTTGATTGACCGATAGCAATGAAATACCTTTTCGCAAAGGAACGAGGTCGCTACTGCGGGAATTTTAAATGGTAACAATGGCCCGATTTTGTTTGTTTTCTTTTATTCACCGTGCTCTAGATGTTAGCGAATTTTGATAGTTAAAAATTTATTACCAAATATTGATGGTGAAATCGTGACCTTATACAAACTGCGATGAAACTAACCCTGTGTAAGTCACTTATAAAACAAATCTCTAATTACGTTTTAATAATAAAACGATCTGAGTAGTGACGGTCCGAAGAGGGGGTTGTAGGGCTCATGACCCCCTCAACAATTTAAACAAAAAATTGAAAACTTTCCAAAAATAAATAATTTTTGAAATTTTATGGCGACCATTAACTTTTTGTTTCATTAGAACGTCGTAACGATGGAATCGAAAACAGGTAAATTTTAACACGTACAACTTGCTACTACCCCCAAAGTCTGCTCGTGGCCGCAACTGTCCCTATATACACGTCACCAATAAAAAGAACTCACAATAATTATGTGGCACTGCTAAAATAAACTCCTAGCAATGAGCAAAGAAATCGTAATGAACAACCGATCTTTACCAATCCATTAATCGGAGAGGCACTTGGACGCCACTTCATTTCGCTTTATCCACGTCCTTGGACCCAGCATTCCGAGTCCTCCCGTTCCTGAAGGTCCCTATGGCACCGTCGTGGATATCAACAAACAAACGTGCGGAATGCAATTAAGAGACATAAAGAAACCACTGAATACAGAAACAGCCGTGACCTGGCCCGCTTCCATTCTGTTTTATATTCTGTTCGGAACAAAGGGAGTCCATTGTTCGAAACCGTTTTCGGGACGCTTTTGATCGTGTAGACATTTAACATTTCTTTGTGTTTTAACAATCGGAATGTGTATAAGCGTTAGTGTAGAGAGTGATGGTTAAAATTATACAGAAAAAATTAAATATTAGGTGTAAATGAAAAGCTTAGTTTTGGTCTCACAAAGCTCAGATATTATGCAAACGAGAATAAAAAACACATTTTTCATTATCAAACACAGAGATAAATTATATAAAGCTTGTTATGTGAAGTACAAAGGGATCTCAACCACAGTAAAATATTTAGATCATCAAAATTTTGTGTAGTTGGAAATCATTAATTATAATTAATGATGTACAACCAATAAACATTTATCTAGTCTCAACAAAGCATCCAAAATGAAAGATAACTTTACATAATTATATATGTAATTCAAATTAAATAAAAGCTTGAAATTATGAAATAAATTTTTGACATTTTGAAATAAATATAGCTTAGGCAAAGAACAATATTAAAGAAATATACATATTTAATTATAATTAAAGACCAATAGTTTGATTTTATCATTTGAAGTAAAATTATATACAAGGGTTACCATTTTATGTTATTATAT